>PVJD01016111.1:0-22307 GCA_004026545.1 Mormoops blainvillei | reverse complement strand
AATGCTCTTGGTGTGCCCTTTCTTCTACTTGTGTGATGTCTCATCGTGCAATTCAGCTTTTCCTGTTGGTGGCTTCTGTGTTGGTGGGTTCTCTCCTTCTGTGGGTTTACTTGTATTCACAACTCCCACCTTACCTTGTATGTGATTGGGGCAGTGGGAAGTGAAATGGAGTATAACAGTGGGGGAATATTCTATGGGATTTAAAGTACTAACAAGTGGGGAACAGATAAGAGATTCTTGGAGCAGTACCACAATAAGCATGATAATTCACCCAAGTAGCCACTTTTTATAAAAGATGAAAAAGTGATAAGACTCTTATGGTGGGGCAGGGGGGAATGTGAGCTGACTCCAGAAAGCAGAATGCATGCGTGGGGTTAGATGATGAGATATAGTGAGAGTAAATGATAGAAACTTGGGGTAGTGTGAGAGAAAATAAAGTTAACCACGACAGTAATAAAGCTCAGGAAGATAGCGAAATGGGCCAAAAGCCAGGTAGGGTAGGGTGCTGTGTAGGATTTGGAACAGCAGTAATAAGACAAGCAATATATAATCTGAGTAAAAAGAATAAAAATTTAAAGACCAAGAGTAATGTGTTATTGGAATGCGGGTTCAGTGTCAGAAGAGAAATTAAAAAGTAATTAGAAAAGTAGAACAGGAAAACTAGTCAAACTAGGAAATCAAACAAACAAAACCAAGAAAATTAACATAAGGAAGAAAAATTTAAAAATTAAAATATATAAAAATAAAAATAAACTCCCCCAAAGCCCCAAAGCAATAAAATAAAAAATAAAATGCAAGTTCTGAAGGATATCAAAGTGAAATTTATTCTCAGTTGTCGGTATTAGCCTTCTGATCTCACTCAGGATCTGCCTTTGGTCGTTTAATAGCTCCAGGTTTTATTGTCCTACACTTGCAATAATAAGTAAACAAAAGGAAAAAAGAAAGGTTAAAAAAAAGGCTTCCTGCTGACTTTAAACCCACCAAATGGATTCCTCGATGCTGCAGTCAGAGCGGGGTTGGGTTCCGTTTTTTTCTATGCAGTGGATCTACAACGATGGGGGCTGTGTCTGGGTTAAAATTTTCCCCAGTTCACAGCCTCTAGCTGAGCCCTCAGAACTCTGCAAGGCCCACACTGTCCTACATGTCAGGCTGGCGCCTTTAATGCCCCTGGGTGTGCAGCTGTTTGCTTAGTCCATGAAGCGCAGTAAGTGGGAGCAACTTGCACCTCTCCTCCTCACTATTTGCTGGCTTGGGCACTGCATGCCAAGGTCCTTTTGGGCAGTTTAACTCCCCTATTAAATTAAGTCTCTCTGGGGACAGCTACCTCTTTGGCCCCATTTGCCCTGCTTTCATCAGTCTTTGGGACTCCCTTATTTGGAGTAATTCACACCTTTCCTCCTTCTCTGTCCTGGCTGACCAACACCACAGCAGTGCACCAGAGGTCCTTGGACAGTGGCTGAGAGCTTTTTTTAAGTGAATTCCCCTTGTTTGTGGGTGACCCTTTCTAACAATTTCTGGGATTTTCATTCTGCCCAACTCTGACCTGTCCTGGGACTATCTGGGTCATTGTCAGTTGTGGCTCTTCTCTTCTCACATCTCCCAATGTTGTCTGGTTCCCAAGTTTCACTAGTAATGTCCCAGCCAGCAAGCACTGTCTCAGCTGCTGTGCTCCACCTGCTCTGTATCTCCCATTGCCCAGCAACTAGTTCTCTACTGGTGCAGATCCGTGGCTTCCCTGCTCTGGGAGGTGAGGGAACTGGCAAGTTACAATCACTGAGCCGGCTCTCCTCCAAAGTTCCTTCGATAGCTGCAGTCTCTGGCACAGGATCTGGGACTACTGCAGCCCCATCTGCAGCACAGGACCAGGGGACCTTCCAAATAGCCTACAAAACTTCCTTACCATCCATTTTCTATTATCCTCTGCAATCTTTGGCTTCCAAACTTCAAATAAGCTGGGATTTTGTTGGCTGATCACTCAGTTCTTCAGCAGATTGGCTAGGTGTCCCAGTTGGGTGCATGAGCAAGAGGGTTTAGCTCCCATCAGAGGCTGTCTAAGGTCAGTTGAGGCCCGGGGCACAGAAGAAAATATTGGGTCCCTTAAAAAAAAAGAGACAGGGAATATAAAAATACATGTTAACCATATTTTTAAATAAATAAAAATATTATGTTTTATTTCCAATAAAATTTGAATATAATATATATGTAATATAATTAATAATAATTGGGGTTTTGCGGGACCCTTCAGAAGTCGGGGCCAAGGGCGTGCGCCCAGGGAACCTGCCGTTAAATCCACCTCTTACTCTCACTTACTCGCCACCATCTTCCCTGCATTGCAGATGAAAATTTATGCATTTGCCCTTTAAACAGCTCTTTCAGTCTCCATCTGCTGGTCTCTGGCAGAGAGCAGCCCTACTACTACTCACTGCTGGCTGTTATCTGTGTACTTTTTGGACTCTGGTGCTGTAGGCTGGGGATTCCCACTTACGATTTAGACCTTGCTTTTCTCAGAGTAAACAAACTAGTTGCTTAAAATGTCCCTCTGGCACTGCTGCCTGAGGGTGCCCAGCCAGACTTCTTGTGTTTTCACCACACCCCTTACCAGTCAGGTTGTGCTGAACTGATTCTTCTGTCTGTCCGGGGTTATAAGGGTTCTCTCTCACTATTGTTCAGTTGTTTGTTCTGGGTGATTTCTCCACAATTTAGTTACAGATTGGCCCTGGGAGAAGGTCAGTGTGACTTCCATTCACTTCTCCACCATCTTGATCATCCCCCTAAGCTTTGCTTATTTTAGAGCAGACTTTGCCCATGAACTTGACTTCCAATTGTAACAATATCCATTTGACTCATCTATCTTTGATGATGATGATGATGATGTCCATAGAAAAACTGTGGACACCAAGGGACACTTTCCTTCAGAGAGTGAACATCCTGAAAGTAACTCAGAGAGGAAGACTAGAGGAAACCAGACTAAGCTAGAAGAGGTGGGCAAGGATATGAGCAACTATTGACACAGGAGACAGGCCTGGAGAACAATGAGGACCCAGGAGATGTGGAGTGAAAGGGACTGGGAACAATATGCTGGGCATTCCATAGAGGGCTCAGGACCCAGCAGCAGCTTCAGGCCAGGGAGGAGCAGGAGCTGCAAAGAGGAAAGGACAGCCCATCACTAGACATAGGAATGACCTCTCTAAGGCCCTGACACTGATTTCTGCCTGCCACTTTATTGCAGACCCAGTCTACCAGTCAGTCCTCTGTGCTCCGTTGATTATGTTCTGCCAGGTTTAGGAGGGAACCAGCTCAGCCTAACCTTATGACTATTCTCCCCGCTCAAGTTTGATACTGCTGTTTCAGGAACACAGCAATCTGCTTGCCAAGATGCCCAGTTTTTCCACATGTGGCCTATGTGATAGGAAATACGGAAGTACAGACTACATGCTGTTTTAATAAATAGCCATGGTAAAGTATATTTAACACTATTCATGTTTAGCAGCAATACAGTTATCAAAAGGGGAAAAATAGCCCACATTCTCATTAATTTTTTTCCTACTAAAGTGCCCAGTTACAGGCCTGGTACTTGTCATCAATCAGTTTTGATCTGAGGGTATTGATTTTTATGTATAAAAAAAAAACAGCGAAATGTGTTCATTTGTGCTTCCAAGTTTAAGAAGATGCTTTATAAGAATTTGCTATTGCCCAAAGATGAGCCTCAGGGCCACACTTCGAGGTCCACTAATTCTGGAGATACTGTGGAGCCACGGTGATAAGCTTTGATATTTCAGAATGTCCTTACCATTGGACCCCCAAACAATTCCCCAAAACCTAAAAGAATGCTTCATGTTTATCCAAATCTAAATAATTTTGAAACTGACTTTTTCCCTACCAGTTCTGCAGTTCTCTAAAATATGAGATTCTATTGAGTTGGGACATTTCATCAATGGGAAATGAGCACAGTTTCCAGGCATCATCTGCTCCATCTTCATGGCCTGATTGAGTCTAAGTGTCTACATGTCCTGTACAAATCAGAATGTCATCTTCTCCCCCAACTCAACAGCTTCAAGTTGTCTGTGTATAGATTTCTTCAGGAAAAAAAAAAAACGTACGGAGTCACAAGGCATTCAATCCCATGGACCTCTTGGTGCTGAGAAAGCATTCGTTGAGTTGCTTCAAATATCCTCCACCCAGTGATGGGACAGGGACAGAATGAAGTGAATAAACCATTTTGAAAACATGTCCAATATATTATGCAATAAACCTTTCCCAAAATTTAGGCCCTTAACAATGATTAATGCTCTTTTGACTTGAAAACCTGTTGACACCTCCTTTCTCCCTCTTCTGTTGCAGATACATCATTAAATAAAGACCTCAGATTTTCGCATTTCAACAAAGCTTCTCCCATTTTTTGCTGGTAGTAGGGGACAAGGCCTTACCAGACTAAGCATGTGAGATCATTAAGCAACACAAAATGTTTAATTAAAATGTCAAATATACAGCTCAGAATCAGGTAGGATGTATTTGGCCTTAAACCTCTACATTGTAGACCCCTATAGAAAAGAATTCATAAACAGAACCCAGCTGGGAAACCGAAAACAACTGGAATGTAGATTATACATTTCAGGGGATATCACATATATTTCTTTGAGCTAATTAGATGTCTTTCAGTCCCAAGATACAGGTATTGGGTCCAGCAACTTTTTTTCAATGTCTGTCCCAATCTCCACTAATATTTATGGCCTCTGGGCACCAGGCACTCTGCTTAGAAATTTCTTTTAATCCTGTACACAATCCTCTAAGGTAGAGATAATGACTCCCAAAAATATCTCAGAAAGGTTAGGAAGTTCAGGCTTCAATACCAGCATCCCTTTCCTAAATCTCAGCTGCCTCTTGCTACCCTCAACTGAAGCTGTTTAGGTATAGTCTTGGTGAAAAAATGTCCTCACTTCATATAGTTTCCAAACTCCCATGCGCTGAAAAGAACATTTGAGGAATACACAAAAAAGCATGTTTGGGATTCCTACCACTCAAGAGTCTGATTCAGTAGGACTGCAGACAAGATATGGGTGTCTGTGTCTTTTAGAAGTTGCCTCAGTGGATAAATTGCAGGCAGTGGAAGGACCATACTTTGGGCTCCTCAGGCCAGAGATCTCATCCAAGCCATTCTTCTGCCTCCAGGAAGACATGCCTCACCTGCCCTAGATCTTCTGATCCAGAGCTGGAACCTGGAGGCACTCCTCAAAAATTCCCAGACCTAGAAAGGGAAAAAGTAAGTGAAGAGCAAGCAGAGCTCCCCTGGTCCCTCCACATCCAAAATGCAGCAGGAGTGACCTTGACAAGCCCTGCCTGGGAAGCAGCTGATCCCCACCCTCTCTGCTAATAGGGGCAGTCAGGCTCAGCTTTCCCCAGCAAGCAAGGCTGTGGCCATAATCCTCTAAGAAGGAGAGTTTACAAGCCTGTCTCTGGCATTTAAAATTAATATAGTTATTTAAAGAACAGGAAACTGCTTCTAGGGTAAATAAATATCTTTATTTTTACCCTCAGTGTAAAGGTCACTTAGCTCAAAAGTCAGCTGATTCCATGGGGCCTTGAGGTGTTCAGGGTTTAGTCCTCTAGGATGAGCATGTTATATATACATCCCTGCTGCATTTTTTCACAGTGGGTTCTGGATTCTCCTTTTAGAGCCTGAGTGCAGAATTCCTGAGCCCTTTATGGCAGGAATCCAGCCTCTTCCAGCTGTGCTCTCCTTGCTTTCACTGTGCACAGGCACTCACCTGCCCAGCCATCCTCCATCCACTCCTCTGTTCATTCACTCATTCACCCACCACCCTTCTGCTCTTCATTTATCCAACCAGCCATAGTTTTCATGCTTTCATTCATCAGACTTTTATTGAGCACCTTCAGTGTACCAGGCACTGGGGATACACAGATGAATGATAAACCTCCCTGCTGTTAATGAGCTCACATTTCAAGAAATCTGCTTCGAACTTATAGGGAGGCTATATGCTAAAGTGATGGTTGAGATTTTACTTACCATGTTCAACTACAAAAACCTATGCATCGGTCAAAACCCAACTGAAATGTTCTCCACCTACAAAACTCCTACTCATTCACCTCCTGAGATTAGATACTTCCCCTATGCTCTTAAAGCACATGGCTGTATCTGATGGCTTTACATCAGCCCCTGTCACTGCTATAAGGACCTGCCTCCTCCTCTACCCTGTGAGGGCAGTGACCAGTCTCTTCTAAGTGTTTATAGTGTACTGAGCCCAGTGCCTGATGTAGAGCAGGTTAGTGACTTTCCAACTTCTGAGATTTAAGAACCATCTAGTAGACTTGTTAAAAATACTCCTCCACTCCATCCCCATGCTATCTGATTCACTAGGTGTAATGCAGGGGGTCAATCCGGGGAATCTCAACTACTCATTCAGATAAGCTGAAAAAAACACAAGGAGGGCTGGGTGGAGCAGACATAGCCTTTATTACTTACATTACAGGGAGCGCTGATGGCAGCAGGTCAGAGAAGCAGGGCTGCATCTCCCTGAGTCCAAGGCTTGTTTTAAGGGGTCCCAGACAAAGTGGGATGTGTCTTGCATGTAACTCTAAACTACCTTACCTCAGCGTGTACATACAGAGAGAAAAGGTCAAGAAGCAGTCACATAGGACAAGAAGCTGCTCCCTAAAGTAGATAAGGAGGGAATTACAATCCATTCCCAAAGCAATACACATTCTTTTTGTCCCAGGGGCCCTCCAGCCAACCTTCCATTATAGGGGTTGGAAGAACTATGTCTAGCACGACTCCACACTCCACCCCAGCATTGCTCCTCCACCTCATACTCTTCATATTACATTCTTCTGATAAGGGAACCTCAGTGGGGAGCATGTTGGTACACTGTATCCATGTACCACAAATACAGTAAAGTCTACACCCCAAGACCAATAATGCAAGACAAAACCCAAAGGGACCTAGGAGAAAGGAATGCCACCAAGAACCTAAAGAATTCTGCCAACTTCTAAAGGTGTCAGAGCCTATGGCTGATGTGTGATTAATCTCAGCTCCCAGGGCAGTTAAGGTTTGGGATACATTGTGAGACTTGTCAGGGACATATACAAAATACTCAGTGTGCAGAATGGCACAGGTACCCCCATGGGTAGCACTGCATATGTCTAATGCCATTCTATTCTGCACCACAACTTTCCTCATTTGATTTACTTCACCATAAAGCAGGGCTATAGCATGTCTGGTGTGGTTAAGGACTATTGCAGTGTGCTCTGCTAGGGCCTCACTGGCTTCATGGGTTGGAATAGTACCTTCATGGGACACAAAAATGGCTAGGGGGTAGAACCACCATGTAGAGTTTTTGGCTCAACAGTGTGCCTGAAATGAGCCTCACTTTTGAGGGACACTTGGAAGAGTATTTAACATACTCTGGGATGTATGGTTCTCCTCAGGTGCAATGCCCAGTCCAATTAAATGGGAGGTAAGGCCAACCATATTGGTCACAGGCCCACAGGGCTCTCCATGAGATGGGATGGGCTTATGTCCCACTAGTAGACTCTCCCCAGTGGTCTGTAGCAGCCATTACTGTTATCTCCTTGCACAGGACTGCCAGCATCCATCCCATGAGGTGAATAGTCTCATTTACAGTACCACTTCTGTGTTCAATAAATATAAGCATGGTTTTCACACCTCTACTTGTAATACTGACAGCCATCACACACCATCCCAAGCTGCATATGAAAGCCAAGGCTTGGTGCAGTTGGCCTGTTCCCTCATGAGGGAAAACACCTTTCCACACATCTGCTTGAAGAGGTGGTCAGGAGATTTCCAGCCTTGCAGCCAGTCCCAATGTGTTTGGTTTGCAGGGTGGATCTGCCACAGTAGGCTGGCAGAGGGAGCTATGGGAAATTCAGTGTAGACTCAACAATCAGAATGGTTGCTGACAGTTGCTAGCCTACCAACCCACTGTAGAAAGGAGTTTCCAGAGCAAAGTCTAAGAGTGATAAGAGAAACTAATTTAATAGGAACTAATAAAGGTAGATTTTGACAGTCTGGCAATATGGATGCAACAGTCCAGTCTTTGGTTAATATGGTTACAGTGATAGGTGGATGCCCTAGCCATTGGTACCATGCCATATCTGGCCCTAGGCTAAGGGCCTTCTGCACTCAAAGGGCCAAGGAAGGTGTGCATACCTGCCAAACTGAGGCTATATAAGTTCCCTTAGGAACTGAAGTTTGCTGTGGGTTGTAACAAACAAGGGTAAGGGGCCAAGAGGCCATTACCATGAGTACCAGCCATAATTCCATAACGAGGCCCTCCCCTAAAGGAACCACCAAGGAACACCAGCAGAATTCTACCTGAGCTTGCCTTGGCCAGATGAAGGTGCTTTTCCCTGGGAGTATGTCTTGGGGTGCCATCAGGAGTGTGTTATTTTATTGTCCCAGCCCAGGTCATAGCAGAGGCTCCTGTGTACTTAATTGCAGGTGGAAGGGTGCCACCAAGGTTTAGTGAGGAGATTGATGAGATGTTTGTCTTGCCCTGGACTATTCACTCAGGGTTTTCAAGCAGCCAGGCAGGTGGACCATCCACCCCTGGAATGAGCTAGAATCAGTCTTCAGGGCATTTTTCAAGAGGCCATCGTACCTTTCAATGAGGCCAGCTGCAGTGGGGTTGTATGGTAGATGGAATATCTAATCTATATTGAGGGCACCTGCCCATTATTGTACCTGATGTCCCATGAGATGAGTTCTCTGGTCACTTTAAATGATGTCTGGGGGCCTGTAGGCAGCACAGAGTTGCTTTGGGCCTCAAATGGTAGACCACTGAGTGGGCTGCTTGCATGGGTATGCTTGCAGTAAGCCTGTAGTCATGTCCATGTATGTCAAGGGATAAATAACATGAGCCTTCAGATAGTGGTATTTGGCCAATATAGTTAACCTGCCAGCAGGTCAGTGGGGTGTCCCCCATCACAGGCTACCTATGTATTTGGAAAGCCAGCAAGGGTGCTTTTCTGCACAGACGGTACATTGCTGACATGTCGTGAGTACATCAGAGTAACAGAGCGGTAGGCCCCAAGGTTTTATCAATTGCTATAAAGTCTTCTGTATCACATAGTGCATCTTTTGGTGGAACCACTTGGGTGCATCTTCTGCTGGAGCCTCTTCCAACCAGCAGATGCATGCCAGGTCATCGTGATCGGCATCAGCATTTGCCAGGGCTGTGGACAGGTTCCTGCCCATCGACATGTTAAAGAGTTATTATCTTTCCCAGATTATGTTCATAAATTTTCTTCCACAAGCCCTACCACCACAGGGGTATTCAAGCCACTTGCCAAACATTTTACTGCTAGCAGGGAAGCCACAGGGTCAGTCCTCTATAATACTGCCCAGCTACCTGTGCAGATGGTCACTGGCCCAGGTTCTCAGGTTATGACTATCCAGACAGCTGTCAACTCAGCCCATTGACTACTTTGTCCTGAGCCATCTTCCATCCATATCCTTTCCATGCTGAGCTGGTAGGCCACCACCCTCCAAGTGAGTGGCTGGCTCTGGCATTAACCATCAGTGTACCAAATGTCCTCAGGCACAAGGGCTCAACCATCTTTAATAGTAGGCCCAGGCATGGGAAGAGGAGCAGAGACCTCCATGGCGACTTAGTAAGTAACAGGGTCCAGGAGCTGCTGCAATTCTTGGCTCAGAGGGCATGTTGTGATTTTGCCTCTCTGTTGGAGACATGCACTCCACTTAGTCTGGGTGGTCATCTGTGCTACTGAGCTCCTGGGTCAGTTTACAATGTCCTGCACCCACCCAGACACAGAATAGGCAGTATGTACTTGAATCTCAGCTGGTCCAGTAATGGCTGCAGTAGACAGGAGAGCTGGTAAGCAGCATTAACTTATTCTGTGGGGATGTATTGAGCTTCCACCCCCTTCCAGAACTAGGACCTGAAGCCAATTGGCAACTTGATACACTCTTGCCATTGTCAGAGGCCCCAGGCATAGCCTTCAGGGGTGACATGGATGACTATATCACATGCCTGAGACTGATCTATGACTCTCAGTGCTTGTATGGTCTTCACCACTTGCTTAGCAACCTTAAAGGCCTGGTCATGCTCTTCCCCCAAATCCCAGGTGGCTCCTTTGTGGGTGAGGCAATAAAGAGGGTGCACTAGTTGAGCTAAGTGTGGTATAAAAACCCACTAGTACCCCAACAACCCTAAATACTCTTGTAATTGCTTCAGCATCTGTGGGATGGGGAAAGCCTAATATTATTTGTCATGGTAGCAGGCATCACCTTTGTCTTACCCAACCAAATGACACCCAAGAATTTGACAGATAATCCAGGTCCCTGGATTTTGTTGGAATTGACTGCGCACCCTCAGCCCTGGAGGTGAGCTGAACTGCTGAGTTGTGGCATGCTCTAACTCTGTAAATAATCAGAGGTCAGCATAATCTCACAGAGGATGGTACAGTCCATGCAACTAAGTCCTCAGCCACAAGGCTGTGGCAGACAGTAGGGTCGTGCAGGTAACCTTGAAGCAGAACAGTAGACGTCCACTGGTGGCCTTCTGAAGTGAAGATAAACTGGTCCTGGGTTTCAGAATCAATATCAATAGAGAAAAAGGCACTAGCTCACTGTAAGGCACATTGGTATGTGCCCAGCCCATGGCTGAGCTGGTCTAGGAGGCTGGCTAAATTAGGCACAGCTCCATAGATGGGGAATCACCTTATTTAGTTCTCTATAATCTACAGTCATGCACCAAGCTACATCCTGCTTTTGGATAGTCCACACAGGTAAGTTGTAGGGACTGTGGGCTGATCTGATGATGTTCATCTTAGCAAATTCTTCTATGGTCTTCCAATTCTCCTTATGACCATCTGGAAGGTGGTATTGTTTGGTGGTCACTGTTCTATGGGGAATTGGAATTGGCACAGGGAGGTGTCTGCCATGCCCCTCAAAATGGCCTTCACAACCCATGTACATAGGTGAAACTCCCCCATGGTGGTCTGTAGGTGTATGCCAGCTTGAATGCCAATTCCTAGGATATAGTCCAGGATATGTGAAACATACACCTTCTGGAGCACGATGGTAAATGCCCTATTCCAAGAGTCAGTATTATGGTCCAAATCTGAATTGACTGTCCTCCATAGCCATCAATGGTAGTTATGGGCCCCCTAAGTCTCTCTGGATTTATATAAATAAGAGAACATTCTGCACCAGTTCTAAAGCCAATTAAGTCAACACTCTTTGAACATTCTTTGGGGACCAGTAAATAGCAAGTTCTACATGTGGTCTCTGGTCCCCACTGGGTCCGTGCAAGCAAGTCCCTCAGATATCCCCATATACAAAGACCCCTCCCCATGGGTCACCCTCCAGATGGGCCAGAGGCAATGTCACAGGCAGGGTAGCCCTGAAGTTAGTCAAGAGGGGGTCAGCTCTGGGGGCACTGATGGGAGCATTCCGGTTGATGGTGTCCATTCCAATGTTGGGACAACAGATGTCATTATGGGCTAGAACTGTTGCTCAGGTCTCAGTTGCTGCCACAAACATAAGAATGTGGTTAGGCTTCTTGCCTATCTTATCTTTATCTACCCCAGACTTTACCAGATCATTCCATACTTGTTTGTGGGTTACTTTCACTGGATATTTCTGCTTGTGTTTTGCAGTTAGATTCTCTCCCTTTTTTCCTTCCTTGTCCTTCTTTTCTACCTGTCTTCTTCCTTTCTTTTGTTTCAGTAGCTCTACTTCCCCTAGGTCAGCAACTGTGCCACTTCTAGTACAAAATCTCCTACTATGGTGGGTAAAATAGGTATCGGGGTACCAAAGTAAGCCAAGGGAGCTGTTTGCACAACCCAGTCCCTCGTTCTCATGGTAAATCTTTCCATACCTGGTCCATTGTGCTGTGGGCTATAGATGGCATGTTGTATCCCTAGCTCCCAGATGAACTGCTGGAGTTCTAGTAAACTGGTCCAGTGTGGGCTAGAAGAGGATAGATCACTCTTATTAGACCATGCTGCCCTACAGCCAGCCATTAGCCACATAAGGGGGGTAGCTACGTGACCAGCTTGGACTCCAGCCCTGTGAATTCTTTGTCTCAAAGGGGGATGAGTGGTGACAGAAGACATATGTTTTAATTCATCCCCCATAAGCAAAATGCCATTAGTCCCTATATCCCACAGCCACAAGAGCCATCCCACAATGGATTCAGACCCTTTCTGTCTGAAATTAGCAGACAGTTCTACTAGATCAGCTGGGGTGTAGAGGTGCACTGTAGCGTGCAAGGTCTGCTGTGGGGGTGACATTGGAGCACCCTGTGGCACCCATGACTTTTGGGTCTTGATCTTCTGAGTCATAATTTGATAAGCTATAAGTTTCCCTTCTGCCTCTATGGCCTTCCTACTCTCATCTATTAAGATCTCTTCATCTGAGTCACTTTCACTTTCAGCAGTAGGATCACACATGTGAGGATTCCAGTCAGACTCTGCCACAATTGCCCATATACAAGAGGATGCTAGTTGCTGTCCCCGTACCCAGGCAAAGCAGTGCACTAGATTCCATAATTGCTCACCAGTCTGCTCAGTTGTCTCCCTACAGCATCTTATTGTCTGCTGTTAGGAAACTCATGTTCCTTTCTAGTTTCAGTTCTTCTTCTAAATGCATAGTGCATGCCTCTGCCTCTATCTGTCCCCCAGTTACCCTGCATAGCTCTGCCAACATTAACCAGCTGACAACAGTGGCAACATGGTGAAGATCTATCTTTTTCCCTAGGGTGCACTGCTCTCCCACATGCTGTCAGGCTTGTAGGAGGCCAGCGAGAGTTTCAGGGGCATCCCCCCAATGCTGTGGCAGTCCCCATGTATCAAGAAAGTTTGCCACCTTGTACCACACAGAATTTCCTGGCCGGCCCAGGATTCCTCCTGACATCACTCCTCTTGGCATAATGTTGCCCAAAGCTGACTCGATATGGGGAGTTTTGGGGGTATCTGAATCCTGTCAATGGCTACGCTAATTGTAACTCAAGAGGTCAAGCATAAGGATCTCAACTGCTCATTCAGATAAGCTGAGAAAACCACAGGGAGGACTGGATGGAGCAGACATAGCCCTCATTACTCATAGTACACAGAGCGCCAATGGCAGCAGATCAGTGAAGCAGGACCTTACCTCCCTCAGTCTGAGACTTGTTTTAAGGGGTCCCAGAAAAAAGAAGCACAGGTCTTGTGCATGACTCTAAAATACATTACTTCAGTGTGTGCATGCAGAGAGAAAATGTCAAGAAGCAGTGAGATAAAAGGACGATAAGCTTGTCTCAAAAGGAGGTAAAAAGGGAATTATGATCCATTTCTAAAGCAATACACATTCCTTTTGGCCAGGGTCCCTCTGGCCAGGCTTCCATTGGTGGGATTGGAGGAGTCATGTCCAGCACAACCCCAGAGTGGGTCTGAGATTAGTGCTCAGGAATTTGTTCTTAATGATTTTCTCAGGTGATTCAGATGTAAGTGATCTACAAATCAGATTTTGATAAACACTATTCTGGTGACTCAAAAATTATTTGAATGAATGCGTGAAAACTAAGAAATGAAAGGTAAAAAAAGTCTGTGATTTTACTAAGATCTGTGGATTTGCCAGCGTGAACTTTCTAGTTTTGATATTGTATACTGTTATGCAAAAAGTTGCCAATGGTGGAAACTGGATGAAGGGTATAGGGGACCTCCTTATACCATTTTTGTAACTTTGTGAACCCGTATATTTTTCAAAATGAAGAGTCACCCTCAGATGGATTTAAATGATATCTTCAAAACATTTAACCCTAAAGCAGCAGAATATACACTCTTTTCAAGTGCTCATGGAAAATTTGCTAGCATAGGCCATGCTAGGACACAAGTCTCAATAAACTTAAGAAGATAGAAATCATGCCAAGCATTTTCTCTGATGATAATGGTATGAAGCTAGAAATCAGTCACAAGAAAATAACTGAAAAAACACACAAAGACATGGAGGCTAAATAACATTTTACTAAACAATGAATGGGCTAACAATGAAATCAAGGAAAAAATCAAAATTTACCTTGAAACACATGAAAAGGAAACACAACTATTCCAAAATCTATGGGACACAGCAAAAACCGCCCTAAGAGGGAAATTAATAGCATTACATGCTTACCTCTGGAAACAAGAAAAAACAGTGGTATATTTACACAATGGAATACCACTCAGCAGAAAGAAAGGAGCTCCTACCATTCACAACAGCATGGATAGATCTGGAGAGCATTATGCTAAGTGAAATAAGCCAGACAGTAAAAGGCAAATACCATATGATTTCACCTGTAAGTGGAGACTAATCAACAGAACAAATAAACAAGCTAAATGTAACCAGAGACATTGAAGTGAAAAACAAACTGACAGTGAACAGATGAGAGTGGGGAGAGGAAGATGGGGGAAACAGGGTGGTCAAGGTACATATATGGGGGACTCACGGACAAAGTCAATGGGGGGTGGGGTGAAGGGTGAGGGGAGGGTGGTGTGGTGAGGGAAAGTGGACAAAACTGTATTTTAACAATAAAAAACATTAAGAAAATTCTCAAATAAACAATCTAATTTTACACTTAAAGGAGTGGAAAAAAAGAGCAAAGAAAACACAACGTGAGTAGAGGAAAGAAATCATAAAGATTAGAGCAGCCCTGGCCAGGTGGTTCACTTGGTTGGAGCATTGTCCTGTACACCAAAGGTTGAGGGTTTGATCCCAGTCAGGGCAAATACCTAGGTTGCAGGTTTGATTCCTGGTCTAGGTATATAAGGGAGGCAACTGATTGATGTTTCTGTCTCATATAGATTTTTCTCTCTCTCTCTACTTTCCTCCCGCCAAAATAAATAGTCTAAAAATACAAAAGATTAATAAAACCAAGAACCAGCTCTTTTGAAAGATAAACAAGATTGACAAAACTTTAACCAAACTCATGAAGGAAAAAGAGAGAGGACCCCAACAAGAAAATTAGAAATAAAAGAGGAGAAGTAACAACTCACACAAAAGAAATACAAATTGCACAATGTGGAAGAAATTAATAAATTCCTAGACATATACAATCTTCCAAAGCTAAATCAGGATAACTCATGGAATATGAATAGACAGAATGCAACTAGTGAAATTGGAGCAATGATAAAAACTTCCAACAAATAAAAGTCATGGACTAGATGACTTCATGGGTGAACTTTATCAAACATTCAAGGAAGAACTAACATCTATTCTCAGACTAATCCAAAAAACTCAAGAAAAGGGAACACTCCCAAGGTCATTTCAGGAGGCCAGCATTGTCCTAATTCTAAAACCAGATAAAGACACTGCAAAGAAAGAAAATTATAGGCCAATATCTGTGATAAACATAGATGCTAAAATCCTTAACAAAATATTAGCAAACTGGATCCAGCAATACATTAAAAAGATCGTACAACATGATCAAGTTGGATTTATTCCAGGAATACAGGTTAGTACAATATCCACAAATCAATATAATGTGAAACACCACATAAACAAAATTAAGGATAAAAACCATATGATCACATCAATAGATGCAGAGAAAGCATTTGATAAAATCCAACACCAATTTATATGATAAAAAACATCAACAAAGTGGGAATAGGGGGAACATACTTCAATGTAACAATAGCCATATATGACAAGCCCACAGCCAACATCATAAAAATGGGCAAAAACTAAATGCATTTCCTTAAGATCAGGAACAAAACAGGGATGTCTGCTTTCACCACTCTTATTCAACATTATGCTGGAAGTCCTAGCTATAGCAATCAGACAAGAATAAAAAAGTAAAATGTATCCAAATTGGAAAAGAGGAGGTAAAACTGTTGTCATTTGCAGATAACATGATATTGTACAGAGAAAACCCTAAACACTCCACCAAAAAAGCTACTGAGGCTAATTAATAATTTTGGCAAAGTAACAGGATACAAAATTAATATTCTAAAATTGGTGGCACTTTTATACATTGCTAATGATCTTCAGAAAGAGAAACTAAGAGGACAACCCCATTTACAATTGCAACAACAACAACAAAAAAAAAGGCACCTAGAAATAAACTTAACCAAGGAGGTAAAAAACTGTACTTTGAAAACTATAAGACATTGAAGAAAGAGACAGAAGAAGACTCAAATGGTAGCATGTACCATGTTCATGAATTGGAAGCATTAACCTCATTAAAATGTCCAGACAACCCAAAGCAACTACAGATTCAATCCAATTGCTATGAAAATACCAATGGCATATTTCACAGTCCTAGAAATAAAATTCCAAAAATATATATGGAGCCTAAAATGACCCCGAATAGCCTCAGCACTCTTTTGGGAAAAAGCAAAGTTAGAGGTATCACACTACCTGATATCAAACTATAATACAAGACCATTGTAATCAGAGGAGACTGATACTGGTGCAAGAACAGGTATACAGACGAATTGAGTGAACAGGGAGCTTAGAAATCAACTCATTCCCATATGGTCAATTAATATTTGACAAAGGGGGCAAGAGCATACAATGGAGTAAAGATATTCTCTTCAATAAATGGCATTGGGAAAATTGGACAGGTACTTACAAAAAACAAAACAAAACAAAACCTAGACCACAAACCTACTCCATACAAAGAATAAACTCAAAATGGATAAAGAACTTAAATGTAAGTCACGAAACTATTAAATCCTAGAAGAAAACACAAGTAGTGAAATCTCAGACACCTCTTATAGTAGTATTGTCCCAGTGCAAGGGAAACACAGAAAAAAGTAAATAAATGGGACTACATCAAACTAAAAATTTTCTGCAGAGCAAAATGCTCTGTCCACAAAATAAAAAGGGAACCTACAGCATAGGAGAAAATTTTCACTCATGACACATCTGATAAGGGGTTAATTTCCAAAACATATTTTAAAAAACCTATAACACAACACCAGGAAGATGAACAATCCAATTAAAAAATGAACAAAGGACCTGAATAGACCCTCCTCCGGAAAGGATATACAGAAGGCCAATAGACACATGAAAAAGATGCTCAACATCACTAGTCATCAAAGAAATACAAATTAAAACCCAATGAGATATATTGCCTCAGTCCTGTCAGAATGGTTATCATTAATCAGTCAACAAATAACAAGTGCTGATGAGGGTGTGGAGAAAAGGGAACAGTAGTTTTCACACTGTTGGTGGGAATGCAGACTGGTGCAGCCACTGTGGAAAACGGTAGAGGTTTCCTCAAAAAAGTAAAAGTGGAACTGCCTTTTGACCCAGAGATCTCACTTCTGGGAATATATCCTAAGAATCCTGAAATACTACCCAGCCATAAAAAGAAGGGAATCTTATCTTTTAAGATGACATGGATGGACATGGAGGTTATAATGCAACGTGAAATAAGCCTATCAGAAAACTAAAAATACCATATGACCTCACTTATATGTGTAATCTAATGAACAAAGTTCACTGATGAACAAAATAGGAATAGAGGTGTGGTCACAGGAAACATACCAACAGCTATTAGAGCTGAGGCGAGAGAGGAGACTGGGTAAAAGGTGAAGGGATTACCTAAAGAATAGATATGCATGACCCATGGACACAAACAACAGTGTGGGAATGATCAGAGTGGGGTGGGAGCTGAGTGGAGGTTGGCAAAAATGGGGACATCTGTAACAGTGCCAACAATAAAAATAAAGCTAAAAAATTAAATTAAAAATTTAAAAAAGTCACCAGATTTTCCAAGGCTTCAAAGATGTGCAGTTGTAATTTGCTTCAGACCACTTAATCTCTTTAACCCCACCCTTGAGAGACATCAACAATCCACAGATGTGTAATTATTTATATACTTTATTATTACACAATTAAATCTCTATTATTAATGAAAAGTATTTGATTCTTTGCTCAATTTCTCATTATCCTCCAAAATAATCAAGTAATTTTTTTTAAGTAAGATATGCTAAAACTATTTGAGAAAGTTGAGGACATATTTTGAGATGATGGGGACACAGTTACAAAGCCAGAACCCAGACCCTTTCTGCCTTAATGTGTGGGTGGTTCTCAAACTTGGATGTACGTTAATGTGGCTCAGAAGTTTTTAAAAATCTCAGTGCCCAAGCCATACCCAATTTCCATTAAAATGAAAGTTTCTGGGTGGGACCCAGGCATCATTATTTTTTAATGCCTCCAGGTTATTTCAACCCATGGAACAGGCAATAGGTAAAAGTTGGTCCATGAGAGTGTGGGTGTACCTATGAGTCCTGCTCAGGTGGAGAGAAACTCTGAAGCTCATTCTGAACTGCTGGTTTTAAATTCAGCTCAGCAAGAACCACAACTATATCCAGGGGGTAGTAGGCTCTGAACTCCTCTCTGACTTGCCTCATTCCTCAAAATTAAGACCTGAAAGAGGCAGGACTCCTTCTTGCCTTCCAGTGGAGGCCTTTGTTTTGGCTACCTGCTCTCCACAGGTGCAAGTGCCTTCTTGTCTGTGTGACTGAAAGACAAGAGAATCAACATTTCACACATGGTTTCAATGACCCATGGAAGTTCATCAGGCCTGACCAGCTTATTTAAATAGAGGCCCATGGTTTCTGCCCAGGTCAGCATCTTTTTACAAGAGGGCCTGCCAGATCCATGCTGGACTTCTGATAGGGTGAAATATCTGCTCTGAGGACTCTTGTGATAGAAAGGAAGGAGTTGGTGCCCAGTTCTGGGGGCAGAGCACCAGGCTGAGGGGCTCATGAGATCTCATTTGGTCACAGAAGGGAAATAAGATCCCTTTTGGAAGGATCTGTTATCGACTGATGATGTGGTTTTCTGTGCTTCATTGAGAGGGGAGTTTTTCCAGGTCAGGTTCTAGTTTGGAAGGTAGCGGAACAGGGCCAAAGGCCTGGGAGCTTGCAGACAGCCCATGTTCTTTCTTTGGTCCCTGATGGTTGTCACCTTTTGCTCCACCCCAGGTATCTCAGTGGGGTAAGCAGGCCTGGAGGGGTCTGGCACCAACAGTCTGTAAACTGTCATCTCAAATGAGAGTAATATACCTGTGTCTAGAGAATGTCATTCACTGTGACTGGGAAATGCAGTTCTCTAGAAGCACCATCAGAGATGGCCTAGCTATCTAACAGGTCCTGACTTTCTGCCAGCTGAACAAAGGCTTTTAACAAGCTCTGGTGTCTGCAGACACCGCTGGGGATGACTAACACCTTAGCTACAAGGAAATCATCCCTGAACTCAGGCCTGCCCACTCACTCCAGATTTGTCCTCCCCTCCACTCCCCTTCTCTTGCTTGGCATAGAGCTATACAACAAGCTGGGAGATAAAGGCCTCACACTGACCTGATGCACTGAACTGTATGACCATTTTACACAGAAAAGTGGATTTTCCTTTGAATGAATTGGGTGACCCAGCAGCAAAGCAAAGGCAGTTTTTAATTTTGAGTCTGACCAAAGCTGATTTAACATATGTACCATATGCTGCATTTGACACATGAAATCTTCCCAGTCTCCTAACAGGTCCTATTATTTTTCTCGTGGCCATTTTATAAATGAGGAATTTGAAGTCCTGGCACTTGAACCAAGAACCTGCATGTTTCATCACTGTTCTTCTGTGTAACCTCCAGAATCCTCCTCATTGAGACCAGGGCATGCTCTCATTGCTGGAGGAAAGCACCGGAGCCCCTCTCTCTGCAGAATGGACACTCTCCACTGAGGAGCAGGAGACTGGGGAAGAGGAGCCTTGACAATGAATGATCTTCTCAAACTATTAAATGAAAATGTCCTAGTGGACAGAGACCCAGTTTGAAGGAGGGAGGTGAGATTTGTAAGCCAGCTGAGGCCTTCCCCAGTCCACCAGGACATTTCTAGGAAGAGGTAATGTCAAAGATGAGGCAGTCCAATTTCTATTCCAATCTGACATGGTCTGGGGAGCAGAGGAGTATGTTAGGAGGCGACAGGTCCACTTCTCCAGGGCAATTTTGTTTCCTTAGTTTCTACATCTGTGCAATGGGCATAGTAACAGTACCTGGCACATAGGGTTGTGGTGAGGCTTAACTAGTTTAATGTGTATGAATACTTAGAACAGTGCTTGGTGCATAGTATTACATCAGTGTTAGCTAGTAGCAGTAGTAGGTCTCTTTTGAAAGCAGAAAAATTAATAAGCTATTTTTCAACAAGAGACAGCATAGTTAAATAAAAAAGTTTCTTGACAATTATACAAGCAAGAAACATCAGAATATTCCACAAAGAAAAGTAGTAGTATCTCCTTCCCCTGGACCATTGTAAGAACTATTTTGGCTGGGGTAAAAAATAATAAACATTTATTTGAGTACTTGCAGTGCATTGGGTGCTTTTGTGTGCCTCACCTCATTCAGTGTTTTCATCAGCTCTGAAGGGTATTTCCTTTCCCAGGGAATTAAGCCAGGAGTCACAGAGATTGTCTTGCCACTTATTGAAATTGCTGTCTGAGCCTCTATGCTATTCTCTACTCAGTGACAGGAGATGAACAATGTGACCTTCAGAACACCTTTAACAGCCCTAAGAGTCTTGGCTGGGTTTGCTCAATCCATCAGCAAAATGGAGGCCAGAAACTCACCATACTCACTCCAAAGTGTTTCACTTTTCTTGCAGTAATAAATCCTCCTAACATTATCAGAAGCCAGGGCCAGTGAGCTCCAGGAGCTGACTGGCATCTCTAGAGCAGAGCCAGCTTAGACAGAGGTTCAAAAGGCATGTTATGTGTGGAGGTTGTGGGCAGGGGGAGTGTTGGGTTTCAGTGAGAACAGGCAGTCCACGAGGCTTTGACTCATACTTTGTAAATCGGTTTCATGCATGGGCTGTCAATGGGGGGCCTGGCTGAATAATAGGATTTTCAACACATTCTTCTCCCTCCCCTCTGCAGCGGTCCAAACCTCTGTGCACGCTGTGTCTGGACGGATGCGATGTGCTAAGCAGGGCACGCCCAGTCAGGATCCACAGCTCTGTTGGGGCCCATGTGGATCCAAGAGACCATGGTTCAGAGTGGCCTTGGAGAGCAGCTTAAGTGCTCCACTAACCCCTGCCAGGCCAGCTACCGATTCAGGCACTCTCAGCCTCCATGTTCATTACTCTGTGAGTGTGTGGTGTGGGGTGCGGGGAGACTTCAGGGAGTTCCCATGGGACTGTTTATGGCCTGACTGCATGGTCCTGCCAGTTCTGACTGTCATTGTGAGTCAGCACCATGTGTAGTTAACTGCAGAGCAGCCCCATCAGAGTCCACAAACACAAACAGCCCAAATGCTACCATTCCCTAGAGCTAGAATGAGTTATAAGTGAAGTGCTCTCAGGAGAGGTGAGGTGAGAGAATTAAGCAGAGATGTGGCCTGGGCCAAACCCACTTCAGCCTGGTCCCACTGGGAGCCCAAGAGCATAGGTTATACCACAAAGCAAGACTTAACTTGAGGTTAGGGGACTGGTTTTTTTTGCCCAGTGTCAGTCATTGGCTATTGGCCAGGCAAGGGATGAGGGCAATGTGTTTCCTACCCTCTGGGGTCAGGTGCCTCCTATTTGGCTAAGGATAATTCTCTAGGGAATGGGGGCAGCTGTTACCAACCAATATTAACACCCATTGGGGTATGTGTGCACCAGTCCAGCCATGGGGATCTGGGTAGGGCACCGGCAATATTACTACACCATACCCATGGGAATACAGCCAGGGCACAACTCAGCCAGAATCCCATCAAGAGCCAGCCTGGTGACTCTGACTCCTAAAAAAGCCAGAAGCCAAGGATCCATGCAGCACTACAATGAGCAGTATCTGTGACAGCCTAGCCATCACCCCAAACACCCATTCTCTGAAACTACCAAGCCAGTATATGCCCTCAAATCTCTTCCCAGTAGTACTCAAGCCTGTATGCTCCATAAGTTGAGTCCTGGGAGCTTCTGCTCAGGCTTTCTGAAGCCAAGGCCAGCCCTGTCTTCACACAGCCACACAGGACACCTATCAGAGCTACACTGTGAAAATCCAAAGTCTCTGCCCAGAATCTTTAATACAAGTTTGGGCAGAAACACAAATATCCACCTCAGATGTGGGGCAAATTAAATTAGGAATAATCTTAATTCTTTCTGGCAGAGGGAAGTGAGCAAGGGATGTCAGCTCCCCAGTGATATGCTACTGTTAAGGAAATCCAGGTTTAAAGGTAGTTCAGTTTGCCTTTGCCTGCTAATAGAATCTGATCTGTGACTCTCAGGTCCATGTAGGAGCCTGCACAATCGCCTCTTGTATTGTGGTATCTTTGTCAGCCTCACTGTATTCCTCAAATGATCCAGAAGATAACCCT
>PVJD01016110.1:0-22331 GCA_004026545.1 Mormoops blainvillei | reverse complement strand
TCCCTTACAAACAGACTTTTCTCTGGAGGCATTGGTTGAAAACAAGCAATGGGAATGGTTTACTATCACAGCAGCCGGAGGTAGCAATAACACTGTTGAGGCAAACAGTGAGCCAACCAAACTTAAAAAGGCAAATCTCAGTAGCGAGATGAATACGGGGACCCTAAGAGATCTTCATATATATTGGGGAATCTGAGAAATCATACGTATGCATAAGACTGAGAACATACCCAGAGCTGCACATATGCTCAGAAAAGACCTGAGAAGACCCCAGACTTTCACCCCTGGATGACTTTGAGGCTCTTCACAAGTAGAAAGGTAAGGAAGGCTAAGGCAGAGTGAGCCTTCTTGCCTAACTGTTTAGGGCATACCCAACACTCACACAGAAACCCTTGGCCGAGGCTGGGAGACCTACTGGTTCCCAGTTTGGAAGGGAATCTCTGTCCAACTGTTAACTGACCTCTAAACTCACCAGGCGGAACCTTCAACAGCAACACAAAACAAAGACTGCAGGCCTAACAGAATTAGTTCAAGAAAGCCACAAAACACTCAGCAAGTCTTTGTGCCTCAACGGCTGTCACAAAGAGCAACGACAAACCCAGGGGAAGCTGAAGAACCCAATTTCCAGAGTTGCTATATTGTATTATTTTAAATATCTAATTCTGATATAAAATAATGAGACATGTAAGGAAATATAGAGTAATGCCCGATTAAATAAAAACTGTACCCAAGGAAGTCCAAACATAGAACGTACTAGATAAAGACCTTACATCCTCTACCTTAAATACATTCAGTGAAATAAAGAAAAACATACCTGAAAAAATTAAAGGAAGCCATGCTAATTGACTGGTGGCAGAGACGGCAGTTCATAGCTTTGCCATCACTCAGTTCACTCTCTAGAAACAGCTTGCCCTCCGCGCTTTGTTGGAATGCACTGGCAGAGAGGGCGACAGCTGCAGAAGTGGCCCCCGCCGCTGTTCTGAGTAACTGCCCCAGGTGCCCCCGGCTTGGCCCTTTATCTAATGTCCACTTCGTCTACTTACTTAATCAGGTCTCCTGGCTTCCCAAGCTGTTTCAGTGCCATACCTTGGCTTCCTCTTTCTACCTAGACTTCCTGGTTTTAAGGCCCTGATCCCTTTAAAACTAGACTTGTAGAATTTGCCCTCAGGTGTGCATACCACAAACAGGAGGTGGGGAGGTATTCCAAATCTACACCACAGGACTCAGCCCAGCCTGGGCTGCGCTGGGGAGACCCCTGGGAGCGCTTTTTTGGGGGATAGCCTTCTACTTGAAGAAAATAAAGGCAGTTAGGTGTGAAGTCGGAACTTAACTTCACTCCATTTTCTTACTAATCTTCATTCATCATTATTTATTTTCATTTTACGACAGAAGAATGTGCTCCTCTTGACTCAGTCCCCACACGCTCGTCTCCAGGATCTCAATGTCTCTTTTATCTCTTCCTTTGTCTTCCCAGCTCCACTGGATTGCCCTACACAGCCTATGAACAGGATGTAGTCATTTCAGTCATGCCACTCCCCCCACCCCACATAAACATTCCTTGATCTCTACTTTGATTTGCCATCTAAATCCGTGAAAGAGGAAGCCACACTCACTGCTTCTATTCCAGTCATATTCCCCAAAACTCTATCCTCAGTTCTTCTCTCTTGTTTTTATTCTCCCTAATATCTGTATTTAGTATTTTTTTTTTTTAAACTTCCATGGCTTCAGCTTTGCCGGCAACCTCTAGCTATCCCTGAACTTCATCTCCAGACCTGAGTTTCCAATCTCCCATTAGCACACTCCGCTAACTTCCCTTCGCACATTCTGCATTGACTTAAAGAATGACTATTTCCTCAACAAGCTCATTATCTTCCCTTCCAAAGATGCGGTTCCTCTTTTCCTTTTCTGTCTGTCTCTAAGGAGCATTCTCGCCCACTTATAAACTGAGCTGGAGGCCCCGGAGCAAACCCGGATTACTTGTGCATTACATTCTGACAACTGCTTACTTAAACATCAAGACTTTAAAGGAGGCTCATTTCAGTTCAAACCACAGCTCCGCCTCCTATGAGCTTGGTTATTTGTGTCACTAACTTCACATCATCGCTCAGACTATGTAGAATGGGCACAATGACACTATCACACTGTGTTGTTCTGAAGAGTAAATAAAATGAGGCATAAAAAAAAGACCTCTCATAGTAGTTGACAGATGTGGTTATTGTTGTAATCCTTGTCCTCTTGCTCCCACTATAACCGAGGCCAAGCCATTATCCTCTCTTCCCAGGATAACAGTGATGTCTCTCCCTGCTCAGTCTCAGAGGTACCTTTTAAAACCCAGATCTGATCACATCGCACACCACTTAATGAGACTTCAGCGGCCTTACCATTCTCCTAAAACACAGAACTGAGTACGGAGAGCCTTTGACAGCTCGGTGGGTTTCTTGGAGGACCTCTGAAAAACTTCAGCAGCACCCATCGTTCTTCGATGGAGGAAATGGGTGTTTTCTTCACCTTTCCGTGAAGTGCTACATGAATGCTACTTCAAGGTCTCCACTCATCTTCCATTCAGAGTGCTGCCACAATCTCTTCTGAATAGAAATTCTGGGGCCACTGCTGTCAGCTGAGAAGGTTTTCCTGTCACCCCACTTTCCATCATCATAGAATTTCAGAAGGAGCTCGAAAGGAAAACTTCTGGAGACCAAAAGAGGTCAAAGCTTCTTTTTAAGCACAAGCTGACCATGCTCCAGAAAGAATGGGACCATAGTAGCTCTGGTAGATTTTTTCCCCTTTTTCTTACTATTCATACGCATCTCTAATAACAGCTGCCTCATGGTTGGTGTGACAGGCAGAAGCAGGGCAAATGTCAAACTACCAGTGAGAGCGACAATTCAGTGGGCCCTCCATTCACTCAGTGCTTAAAATTCTTTTGCATAATTACGCACATCTCTCTTTAAAAATATGTACATATTAGTTTTAGCACAACTAATGATAGCTTTTCTGACACAGGATGTCTTTAGTTTTTCTCAATAAATTGCTATTTTTTATTTTTTTATTATGGGTTTTGGAATGAAGATTGATTTTTGAACCGTTTTGGGGAAATAATAGCTGACTTTTGTGCTACCGTGCCGTTGCTCAGTTCACATTTCAATAATTAAATATAAACACGCTCCCTCAGAGAATGGAGTCACTTAAAATATGGCAGTGCTTCATTAATAATCGATTTACAGAGCCTCTCGCTGTGGCGGCGACAGCCTCTTGAAGCTGTCATGACACTGTCAGTCTTGCTAAAGCAGGTAAGAATTACTTTTTGAGTCACAGACAGAGTCACAAATAGCAGTGGTTTCCCTGGATACTCGGCAGCAAAGCGAAAGCCCTGTGCTTATAGGACAGGGGTTCCCAAAGTAGAAGAGAGTGTCTCTCCAGAGGTTGCTCAGTTTTTCCAAACTGAGTAACTTTCGTCCCAGCCTTAGGGAGGAACCTATAAATGAATTCTGGGGAGGACTGGAGCAGGTGGGAGGGCAGACAGGGAAAGTTCCGGCCCCGTGGGTTGGGTCACAGTCACAGCCCATGGCGTCTAGGCCTCTTGCAGCCCAGTTTGCAATGCTAAGGAGGCTGGGAGTCCCGCTCTCACCAGTAGTGAGTCACCTCATATGAAAATCCTCCTGTCTGTGCTTCTCGACACGTCATCACCAAGTCACAAGGCAGAGGGGCACCCTGGGTAAAGGAAACCAGACAAAGCAAGTCACGTTTTTTCAAAGGGGGCAAATAGAGATTCTGGTCCTTCGTCCTTCTCACGTTATTTTACTTGTGGAACCAAAGAAGTTAGTGCTCTTTTGATATTATTAGAGTTTTGGATGCTCTTTTGGGGATGGAATTGGACATTTCCCCCCTTATCCAGTACTCTTTTTAGCATCCTTTCCAGGGGAGGTACAGATATATAGGGGAAATTTTTTCCCCAAGTACAGTCAACTTCAACATTATATTGGTTTCAGGTGCACAGGATAGCGGTTAGGCATTTACATAACTTACAAAGTGGTCACCCTGATCCGTCTACACCCCCCAACCCCACACATAGTTATTATGGTATCGTTGGCTACATTCATTCCCTGGGCTGTACTTTACATTCTGTGGGGGAGATTCAATGGGGGCTTTGGTGTCAGCTCCTTGTCTTCCTTCTCCCTGTCCCTTCGTCCACCGCTTGCCCGAAGCAGGGAGCCAGGGTCTCAGGGTTGGAAGTGGAGACAGAGAATTCAGATTTGATGCAGACTCTGAGGGGGCAAGAAGCAACATGACTTATATGCATGAAGTAACTGCATATATCAATAATAATGTGTTAATGTGAGAAGATAGAGCCACTTTAAAAACCTGCGTATCCTTTAGAAAAATGCATTTGCCTAAAAGGCACAGCAGCTACTAAATTGCTAGCTTGCATTTTTCACTAAAGGCACCTTTTAACGTTACCCACATATAGCTTCAAGTACTAAGTAACAAAACACAGGAAATAGTGACTTTTAACACCTTGCATTTATGTAAACTACAGTTTATATACTACATTGCATCTGGAAAGTGTTACCACACACAAGTCTTTGCCAGAAGGATTCATCCTCATTCACTGCCCGTGAAACCTTATTTTGTGTAGCAAATGAGGCATACTGTGTGCTTGATTTTCTCTGAATTACGCTCATTTCTTTATGAAAGGCGATTCAGTTATACTTCATGATATCAACTCCCTTAAACAAATAAAAGCAGCTCACCACTATGAGCCCCCTCTCCGTTGATTTCTGTGTTGGCGTTTATTTCATGCTCTTTGAGGGTGTCATGGTTAGGCTCATGAGCCTTGGAACCAGGTAGATGTGGCGTGACAGCTTCAGCTGTGTGGCTAGAGGCAGGTCTCTATGGCTCGTTTTTCCTATCTGAAAATGGGGGTTATTGTTCCTACGTTAAAGGATTGTTATGAGGCCCTGCCTGGCATAGCTCAGTGGATTGAGCACTGGCCTGTGAACCAAACCGTCACCGGTTCAATTCCCCAGTCAGGGCACATGCCTGGGTTGCGGACCAGCTCCCCCGTAGAGGGGCACTCGAGAGGCAACCACACATTGATGTTTCTCTCCCTCTCTTTCTCTCTCCCTTCCCCTCTCTCTAAAAATAAATAAATAAAATTTAAAAAAGAAAAAGATTGTTATAAGAATTGAACAAAGTGTCACTGATTGAAAACAGCATACCCCCAGCACAGGAGAAACTTCAATGTTTAGCGGATAGCATTTTACATTCACAACTTACTTAATGCTTAATATTTATGTTATTTATTTAATCACTTTTAAATATTTTTTCCTTTCTATGGATAATTATTAATTTTGATTGTTTCTGTCCATTATGTTGAATTTTAACTAAACTATGCTATTTTAATTCACTCACGCTTTAAATATTGCAAACATCATTTCCAAATGTTTCCAAAAAATCAACATATCCTAAGGTCCAGTTTGTCCTAAGTGTGTCAATATACAGTTTATTGAATGCTAAGTAGGCCAAATCATCTTAATAGTTTATTGAATATCTTTTCTTTTTTGTCAATACAATGACAAACATGTATTGCTATTGTCCAGGAGCAAGAGGCCAGGCTGCTGTGCTGTCTCTCCTAAATCTTTCGTACCACGGGCTCACGATCTTACTGTCACCATTACCACCATCACTACAGGATTATACCAAAATGAAATTAAAATGACACATCAATTAAAAATTTTTTTTCTAAATATATGTATCACTATTTTCCTTCGTAGATTTTATATTAAATTGAGTTCAGGGCAAATCTGATTCGTGACGTCCGATTTTGCCAATGCTACCATAATGACTGGAATACATTATTTTCCTAAATATATGTATTTTGCTTTTATGGCTACATATCTGTGTATGTTTCTAAGGTGGCTGAGCCACAACTTCCCCAGAGTTTTAAGGTCACTGGGGCAGTAAACAGTCAATTTTCTAAGATACTGATGTGTTTTATAGGATAACTTTTGGTAATATTTTGGTTTTACTTAAATGGTCAGATAATCTAACATGTTCCAGTAAGTTTTATATAGCTAAGCGATGCATCCTTTTTTGGTAAGCTTTCATGGTCTATCATTACTTATAATTTATTCATTACTCTATATGTTTGATAAGTGCCTCTGTACCTTGTTCTTGGCATTGCGGTATCTTTCTTGGAGAATTAAAATGATGGACCAAGGAGGTCCAAATCCTCCATGAGCTTTAGCCTTAGGTTATGAAAATCAATATCCATGGCCGCCTGTTTGAGGAGAGGGTCCTGACCTGCCTAGGTGTGATCAGTATCAGTGGGAAATGACCTGCAGGACCACAAAAGTGTTTTTTCTCAGCTGGCACTAAACAAGACCTAGTGTTTACCACCAACAACCCTTCATTTGGCATCACTGCGAAGGAAATATGACCTGAATCCAGCTCTCATGACGGATCACTCTACCAAGGCTATGTTTGAGGGAAATCTCTCTTTTCCTAAGACATCAGACAGGAGATGCCAAACTTTTGTCTTCAAGACTGAAATGAAAAATTTTAGAGCTAAAAAGGATATAAGGAGTCTTACCCTTACACCCTATTCATTTTGTGGATAAGAGACTTAAGGTCCCTCAAAGCTAAATGACTCATCCAACATCAGGGGGAACAAAGATCTGGGGGGTCCTACTTACTGATCTGGGGTTATTTTTTACCTCGAAATCTTGAAATCTGGAGTGTATGGGGCATAGAATAAGAAGTGGAGTAAAAGACCTGTTTTGCAAAGTTAAAGTTCTATATTAACAAGACGATGTCTAGCAACATCTTCACTAAAACAGTATAGGAAGAAGATCTACACTAAATATTGATAAAAAAAACATTAGTTTAAGAGTTTTTATCTGCCACTGCCCTACATCCACTTTTCTTTCTTTACTCTCTATCTTTCTTGACTTCTCTGTGGAATGACTCTTTCAATATTGGTAATTCTGTAAGGAAATTCTTTGCGTATATAGCTTTTATGTGGTTTGAATGGTATCTTTGAGAAAATTCCCCAGTATTCCTAGATCAAAGTGTATGAATATTTGAGGAGAGGAATCAGCTTCCAAGATTCCAAAGCCAAAGGCGATCCTACGACTTTTCACAAGTGTCATGATCTCGGTCACGAGGCCCTCCCCACCTTCGGAGATAGGGACCCCCCACCCCCAAGCTCTGCCTGACTATACTTCCTCTTATTCCTGGAAGCAAAGCTCTTGGCTAAGTCTCTGTCATTTATCGTCTCCTAGATCCCTCCCTTGAAGAACTCACAGCCTGACAACGATCAACTTTGTGCAGGTGACTTGCAAATCGGTGTCATTACTTGGACGTTTCTAAATCCCAGTTTCATATCCTCAACAGTGTCTGGCAATTTCCAGATATCTCTGGTCCCTTACAGTTTAATATGTCTAACATCAAAGAATATCTTTTCTCCCCAAACAAGCTTTTCCTCCCACTTTTCCCATTTCTGATAATGACTCTTTCATGCACTTGTTCAACTAATATTTTTTGAATTCCTACAAAATTCAGGATGTGAACTGGGCGGTGTAGGTATGAGGGAAACAATTCAGTTCCAATCTTTGTTCCTAGGGTGGATAGAACAACTAAGCACCAGTTAGGTCACACTGAATTGTCACCAAGCTAAGGAAAGAGGAGGTGATGTGAGAGCACCTCTTCTCCCTGACAGTCAGGCTTACAATCTTCAGTGATCTTTGTCCCTGCCCTCTACGTAAGTCCTCCCCCCTACTTAATGAGCAAGTTACTCCCCGGTGGCATCTGATTCCCATTTTCACACCCGCTGGGGCAAATTAAATATGGCCCAAAATTCTTTGACCATCTCTCAAGGAGCAATAGGGTCTAATTCCTGTCTCCTCGAATCTGCGCAGATTTCAATGTAAGCACCCTTCTGGGGCTCCTGAAGCCGGGTCACGGGAAGCCTCACAGCTCTCTCTCAGTCCCACGGCCACTCTGTGGGAAGCCCAGGTCGTGCAGAGAACCAGGGGATGGGGTTCCAGGTAAGCTGAGATTCTAGAGGACAAGTAGCATCGACTGGAGTCGTGTGAGTGACCCGGCCTGAAGGTCCAGCTCAGACAGCCTGTAGATGGCAGCAGCTCTGGCCGTCACTCCTTGTAACTGTCTCAGTGATCCCAAGAGAGAGTTGCCCGGCTGAGCCCAGTAGTTCAAACCAAAATGATAATAATAATAAATTGCTACGTTTAAGCCATTTTGATTTGGATGGCTTGTTGTCCAGGGACAGACAACTGTAACAGTCAGCAACCTAAATCAGGAGCGTAGCATCTCAGTGTTGCATATATGATGTCCCTTCTAGTCCCCACTTTTGTCCTTTTTGCCTTCTGTTGTGAGATTATTCTTCTAAAACTATCTTTAACATATCCCATTATTAACCCATTCCTTAGCTTGGCAGTCAGGAGCTCCACAGCCTGCTATGTACCCCTGTTTCATCACCCCCAGGTCCCCACTTCTTGACCCTCAACCTCTGTACAAACTGAGCTCCAGTCCGACTTCCAGTCCTAACTCGACGGCTACTTGCTTCCCTGTTCCATGATTTTTCTTACATCATTCCCGCCAAACAGCGCAGGCGTGATTCCTATCTACGTTTCTGAATTCTATCCCCCTTCCCGTTTCAATTCAAATGGCACTTCCTGGGCCGATCACCCGGCAAAAGGCGCTTTCGTTCTCTCCTGAATGCTTAAGGGGTATATGGATGCGGGGGTACCTGCTTTACAAGAGCACTCTAATGTGAAATATAAATTGTACACTGTCAAATACTCTATTCAAACGCTATTCATGTCGTTGCCACTGCTGTTGTGTTCTTAGCTAATCTCTCTCCGGGAATGGTCCTTGTGTGTCCTGCTATAGGCTTCCTCACAGCAAGAGCACAGACTCCTGAAGAACAGGGGCCGGGCCGTGAGTGCCCATATGGTTCCTTCCCTGCCCCTCCACCCTGCAGTGAATATTCTTCCCTGCCCAGAATATTCTTCAATGAGATTTGTTGAATGAGTCAATGAATAATGAATGAGCACTGTAGCTTAGCTTTGGTGTTTCATCTTAACTCAATGATTGATTAAATGTATTAGAAAATACTTCAACTAGGCTATAGACCATAACCACAAGTCTGGTGTGGCCAGCTGCGGAGACAAAATTAAAGCTCTGGCCTTTACAGTACATTAATTAACACATGGAAGGAAAGATCCAACATGCCCCAAGTCTGGTAGGAGATTAGTGTTTAGTACTCCTAAAAAAAAATGTCTCCCCAGTAACGCAGTCTATTGGGAAAACTGCAGCAGGAAAGTTAAGATGGCAATAGATGTCTTCAGGCCGATGCCAATGTCCTGACACTGAGGGCCTCCTAAGCTGGTGAAGAATCACGTTATGAGAGAAAAGGACCGGGTCTCCTGAGAAGAAGGCTGGTTTGAGAATCTTTTGCAAATTTCTCAGTATTTCTATTTGGAAATTGTGGTTTCATAGCCAAATCCAGTTCCATGATCATTTTAGCAGTTGCCTTATACATCACTGAATGTTGCAGTGAAGTTTACTTAATTAATTTTCTATCATTGGATAATCAGGCTATTTCTAAATTTTTATAGTAATATTCAATTTTATACACTGATCACTGAGAACTTTCCTCAGTTAAATTCTAAGATGTGAAATTAATGAGTCAAAGGAGCATGTACAGCTTTAAGTCTTTGTAAAGGCATGGCAAAACCGGAGCTGGTATGATGGATGGCAGAGCTCAGCGTGGAGAGGGAGCGGGGCAAACAAAACCCAGAGTCTCACTCAGCCTCTGCCTTGGCACAGACCCCCACATCTCCTGTTTGGATGAGGACAAACGGCACCGAAGTGTTGTTCTTGCCACAGATCTGGATGCGAGTGTTCTAACTGTGATATGATTTAACATACCAGGTCATATGTCTCTTTGGTAGAGTACACAAGCCCCTCCATGACATGAGTCCTGATTACCCTCCCAGGCCCAGAGTCCTTCTTTCACCAAGCTTCTCCCATGTGCACCTTATGCTGAAGCGAATCGAACTGCCTGGGGTTGCCTCAAGCGTTACTAGGTCTCCATGTCAGCACTTACACTGCTTCTTCGCCCTTTTTAAAAATTTTTTTATTTATTTAGTTTTAGAGAGAGGGGGATGGAAGAAGAAAGAGAGGGAGAGAAACATTAATGTGTGAGAGAGAAACATCAACCGGCTGTTTCTCATGTGGCAACTGGGGACCTGACCCGCAACCCAGGCATGTACCCTGACGAGGGATCAAACCAGTGACCTTTTAGTTCACAGGCTGATGCTCCATCCACGGAACCACACCAGCCAGGGCTGCTCCTTCTTGCTTACATCCTTTGTCTTCACCTACCAACCCTACTTGTCTTTTAAGACCCAAGCATCACATTCTCAGGGAAACTCTCTGTTGAGCTAAGTCTCTGCAGTAGCGGGTCCATACCTCCAGCATGGCTTTTTCCACACCATCTCATCTCTGTTAAGTTAGTAGACTATCTTTCTGTTCCATATGGCACTCAATTCAAAAAGCATCTGTCTACAGTAGCCAAGGGAAGAGATACAAGGGTCTTGGAGCTCTAGCCTCATGGAAGCAGATGCTTTTAGTTTTTTTTTTCTTTTCTCTAATTAGGAACGTCTGAGGGTCACTGGCATAGAGATAGACCTGCCTACAAAGCCATGTTTATGTGTAGTTAACAATGGTCCCTCACATTCACATAGCACTTTAAAGTTTGCAAAACCCTTATCCATCAGTCATCTCTTTGACCCCCAGAAGCCTTCTGTGAAATACAGGAAAGACCTTATTATCACTGATTTATAAAAATGGTTACAACTGTGAAATGCGATCAGTGTCTACATTCCGGGATGGCTGTGAAAATTAAGTAAAATCATATTTTTTCTTCCTTTACCCATTTTTTAGAGTCCCTTCTTCCATACTTCTATGATTTTATACCAATTCATATTACTAAAAATGCACCTTACTCTTTCCTGAATATCAAGGGAGATGAAATCTTTGTGGACATTTTCCTACACCTTGGTGAGGTAAGTATGAGAAGTTGTAAAAACTTTCTCAATGCTTTAAATTCTATTATGAATTAATTTCCCCCTGGGGATTGCCCAGGAAAACCTACATGTTATTTATTCATTAAAATTCTTTTCAATGACACCTAAATGGCTAATTCTCTACCTAGCTACAAGGGAAATAAAATATCCAAATTTTATGAAAATTCATCAAAACAGAGGTGTGTGGCTCATTCAAAAGACAAAGCATGCATACTAAAAATGTTCTAAAAGAAGGCACACGGATGAAGCTGCTGGAGGCCACTCTAACTTGTGTTATGATCATTTGAAAGGGATTTTAAATGACTATTTACATTAGTATTCAATCAAAGAGAGCTTCCATAACAACCCCTGAATTACCTGGGATACTTATCTGGTGCCTGAATGCAGGGCACCTACACACCTTCCAGCCTGTATTGCATTTGACCTTTCATTTAATGGCAAGTCTATAATCATATTTTGTCACTTTTTTTTTTTTTTACAAACTAGGCAAAGAAATAGGATGCAAGCCTTAGATTAATAAATAAGAAATATACAAAGGTAAGGACAACTGGATTATGTATAGTTTGGGCCTCTTGATTGTGTTACATTTATTTTTTATTTTCAGTGAAGCAAACTTATGCCTAGTAACTTTGTATCCCTTAATTCCTATTTTAAATGTAAGACACTTTTTTAAACCAATGAGGTCACATACTAAATATACCTAATGTTTTAAAATTTAGTTTTTAAAAAACTTTCCATTTATATAGCTACAGTTTTACCCCTAAAGATCTAGTTAAACCTAAAGTAATTCCTCATAAATGGCAATCACAAAACTATCACAATATTTGGAAAATGGCACTTTCTTTAAATGCCCTAAAGTTGTCTCAAAAAGAGTAAACTTCTTGATCAGTTTTGGCTGAGGTATCACAGGAGAGAGGAATTAACTCAACTTTACCTCTGGTCTTTGAATATAGCAATGCCAGTGACTGTTATGTCCACCAAATCAGACTATTTTTAAAGCTTCTCTATGCCCATGGAATTACTTTGCTTATAATTTTATTCCTGTCAGCAATTTTTTGTGTTTTTATTAATTTTTCTTTTATTTTTCGATTGCAGTTGACATACAATATTATGTCAGTTTCAGGTGTATTCTATAGGCATTAAACTTACAAAGCGATCACCCTGATAAGTCTAGTACCCATCTTGTCAACCACTCTTAAAGCTTACTTTCAACTTACCATAGAATGTTCTTTGCTAGGTAGGTGTTTTTGCTTATCGGCTATGTCTGATTCAGTCTGAATATGGTAAACTCCTTGTTATAAATAGGAAAGGATTTTCAAAGAGAAGAAAGGCCCAAACTAGTGTATTCAGTGATATACTTGCAGAATGATGTCTTTTCAATGAAATCTAGTTTCTCCTCCCTATCTTCTGCTAATATTTACTTTGTATTTTCAGGGCCAGCAAAGCTAAACTAGAAATATAAGAATCATAAGATTTTCATTTCTGAAGTTATTCTCTAGCATTGATATTGGCATTATCACTTTATTTACAAGATTTAGTTTTTCAGGTGAACCTTTTTGAAAAAACTCTCCTTAGGTATTACCAGTAGTTACTATGTTTTCCAATTTACAGTCTGTTAGGCCAAAAACCTGAGAGTATGGCCATCCAGCATTTAATATAGAAGGTGGGACAGGAGTAGGAGGCCCAAAGTAAATTATGGTTTGCTAGGGGCAGCTGGAGTTCCCAGCTGGTTTGTCAAGCTGCCATTAGTCAGTCAACACTGATCACCTGTACAGAAGAGGCATTTCAGCCAAGCACAGATGCATATACGGGACCACCCTATGGAAAGCACGTTAAACTAACTGGACAGTAGAGCACTGCCTTCAGAGCACCTCTTTGGTGCAACAATAATAGCTATGAAAACATGAACATTCATTTTGAATGTCTTCATGCAGGAAGACCTAAAGCCACGTTAATTTAATCTCCTTTCCTAAATGTTAGCAGCAATGTAGAAATGGACGTTCTCATCCCTGTAATCAGTTGCACAGTGCACGAGGGCAGCGGTCTCTTGTGCCTCATCTGTGAGCTAATCTTTCATTTCATAGCAGATCTTTCCATATCAAACAACACAAATGACTTAATTTGCATGACAGGATTTGTAACGGGGCAAATCTAGTGTCAAAGTCGATTAAAGATTACACCAGAGAACTATCATAATCAGTCCTCTAATGAGCCTAAATAGTACATGTAAAGTCTCCCCTTTTTGCCATTCCAGTCATGTATAAAAGGGAATGTGTTTCTTTTCATCGATGAGCCAGTCCTTTGGTTTGCACATTACGCCCTACGTTGAGCTAAAGTCATGTCAGTCTGGTTTCAGAGGGAGAGAAGGGGAAATAATAAAGCAAACATCACTTCACAAATGACATTGCTTGGTATAAGCCAACGTTTGAAGCCCTTAATTCTTCTAATCTGCAAAATAGTCGATGCTAATGGGTTTTTGCCTTTGTGAAAGCTGATGCATAGAAAGAAAAACTTTAATGAGCTGCCTGGGCTGTGTGCTTACAGATACCTGTCAAATGTCTGTCATCTTAGCTATCGCTGAGGCATTATAAAGAAAGTAAGAAGGAAGGAACGACAGTATTTGTACAAGCATTTTCATGCTAAAATGGCACAATTTTCTTCCTGTCATAATTTCATTGTATCTGAAAGTCAGGAAAGCTTAACCCTTTCTCTGGCATGCCCTGTGTGATTGTATCACACGATCTTGGAGCGAGTGGTTTAAAAACAGCACTGTGATTTTGTAAACAGCATCTTCTGTTAAATTTGTTCATTTTTTTTTTAAATGGAATTACCTACATTTAAAAAAATGTGACAACAAACTATTTGAACCAATTGCTTCACCCCAGGGAGATCAGGAGTTTATTAAATGCAAAACCTCTGTAATGTGAGAGGCTGTCATTTGAATCAATTCTTTCTGAGTTCTTAATTTAATATTTCATTATATCTTTGTGTACTTAATACACATGCCAGGGCAATAAGGCCAACAAACTCCCCTAGACTCACCTCTTTTCTTAAAAACAATAACAACAACAACAACAACAACAGGGAATTCAAATATATCTTATTACACTGGCACCTACCAATTCTGCTATAGGAAGATTGTGTTAGCCTTATTTTCTGGGATTTATAAGAACACAAGTCATAAAAATGATTGTGAGTTGAAAGCAGGACAGAAGAGTCTGTCCAAGTGTGACTTGCTTTTCTTCTTTCAAATTTAAAAAGAATTTTAAGTGCACACACACACACATGCAAGAACTTTCACATTTTGGACCAAACTGCATAGAATTTTAAAGAAAAAGAATGGACTTTAACTCTTAGGATTCCTTAGTGCTTAGTGTGATAATAGAAGTGTGCCATCCTCTGATTTTTGCTTGCCGCACCCCTCACCCCCCAAAAAAAGATGAAAAGAAAAGAAAATGAAGTGCTTTCTGGAGATGGAGGGTCTTTTTCTAGTGGAGCCCAGACGTAGTCAGGGACTTACTGTGCACACTAGAAAAACTTCTGTATTTTCACTTCTCTGTATTTAGAAAATCATAGGCTAGGATAATCCTCAACACTTAACATGAAACAATGGGAACAAATGAATATTTGTGAATCAAATAATGCCAGGTGTTTCACACCTGTAAATTTTGTAAATAACACTGACCTATAATATAGTCTCCCCACAGAACTCTGGGCTGTCCACTGAACACCAACCACCCCAAACTGGCGCAAGAGCACAAATCCTCTAGTAGGTTCCAGGCATCGGTGATGATGTGTGTGATAAGGTGGTCAACCCCGCGGATGGCTTGTGACTAGGAGCCCCTAGGAGGTACAATCTGAATGTCAGTCCCTTCCAAGAAGACACATCAAAGTTTTGCAAAGCAGAACCTCTTCAATTTGCCTCAAAGAGTTGTAACACTCATGGTTTTGACACATTTGCTTTTTCTCCCATTACAACCTAGAGGCCACATTGAATGAGCTCATTGGGCTGTATTGTTTCCCAAAAAACTATTGTGACTTGAAGGAGAAAATACATTGAATGTTGATGCTGCAGGTACAATCTGCAAGCCTTGAATCAGGCCTCCAGCCCCCTCGATTCCTTTTCCCAGTGTATAGTAAGTCAAAACAAACTCAAGTAGAGGGCAAATTTTAGTCAAGCGAAATTAAAATTTCAAATTAGAAAAACCGAGCCAAAAGCATTAGAATAAGGATGCCTCCAGCATTTGGTGCCCAGACGGAGCCAAAACCCGGGTCTCCAATTAGACAGTTCTTAAGGTCAGGTTACTGAAAAGAAATTAGGCCAACATTAATTTAGAAGTGAACTGTTTTAAGATCCTTGGGTAGAGGTGCTCAGCTCTTTGGAAAAGAAACAAATTCACTTCACCAATATAAAAAGCATCCTCCTTGGGCCTTATTCTGATTTACAAACAAATAGACCTCCCCAGCTAAAAACGAGCATCAGAGCCAATTTCCGTGGCTGTGGGGTCCTCCCTTATTTAACAAATATTTACTGTAGACCCTCAGCTCACCAGGCCGGGAGCCATAGGCTCATGCTTCATGACAAAACCCACCTTCGTGGCACTAGCACGTTAAATGTTCCTCAGAGCTGTGAGCTCTCTTTCTCCAAGAAACCTGGCCTCTCTGTAAAGGACATGTTTTGCCTGTGAAGCCTCATTTATTGAGTTAAATATAAAAATCTATTGAAGAAATCAGACATCTAGAATTGATTCGACGTTGCTATTGTTGTTATTGCTTTATCTTGCTCTTAATTCAAAAGATAATTTAGAAGCCTGGATCTCTTTCCGTGCCACGCCCCTTTCCGCGGTTCGTGTTGAAGCCCACCTACGATATCTGGAAATGCACACGGATCAGCCACTCTCCTCAAATTTCCACCTGCTGTTTATCCAGGGGCCCCAGCCTTTGCCCCTGACCTTTGCATGAGTTCTTGAGTTTTATGCCACGTGGAAAACAGAACTCCCAGGCACTAACATACAACCTTTAATAACACACACCGACCATACGTGCATGGTTTTGACTCAAATTTCCACCACTTTCCAATATGAACAATCCAATGCCCTTTCCCAGTAGCTCCTGTAAGGATACAATATGAATTAAAAGGCTATGAGCCGTGTTACTAAACAACGCTTTGCGTTTTCACGCAGCAAGTGGTGTGCAGAGGGAGACAGGGCCGTTTGTATTTCCGAGGTCAGTTTTCCCGCAGGCCGAAACTCTCCTTCCCCTTGAACACTGCTTCTGTGACCCAGTTGCTATACCTCCGAGCCGCTGCACCCCGGAGGCTGTCACAAGTCTCCCTCCTTCCCAGGAGTTGAACACACAATAGAGAAAAGGCCCTGGCTGGGAGGTTCAGCCGCCATTAACCCTTACCAGCTGTGCCTGTGGGGAGCCTTCTGGCCTGAATGTCCTTTCTCTGCGGCCGCCTTCATGCCACTAATCTAGCCATTGTTAAGGAGGAATGCTGACAGGAGAAAAGAAATTTTTCTTGTGTCCATGCAAGTGTGTGTATCCATGTGTAAGTGAAGGAAGAGTGAAGGCTAATTTCTATAGTTGGCATGAATGGAGGGATTGGGAAAAAAACCTAGTTAAAATGTGTTTACTTGCTTAAAAGGCTCAGTCAATTTAAATAATTTCAGTAGTGTGTGCTCTATTTTTTTTTTAAGGGAGGGGGGAAAAACTAGTTACTATTATAATTTTCTTTAAAATCCTCTGAGATGTTTGGGCATGTTTAAGACTTTAAAAATTCACTGCCGGCAGATTAAAAAAATTGAATTGAATTTCTTAAAAATACTGGCATAAAGTTACAGACACACAAAATTACTCACTTCTAATGGACCTTAAAAAATTAGAGAAAGAGAACTGGTTATACGGGTCACATTTCCTTCAGAAAAACCATTCACAATTAATGCTTAGGAAAGTTTTAAAAAATCTTTTAGAATTGAAAGGGGGAAAGGATTTAACTTTGTTGACCACTTTCGGAGTAAGTAATTAACGTACAGAGAGGCACTCTGTTTTTCAAAAACAAATTTTGCTTCCGATGAACTTGAAGTTTCATAAAGGAACATGATTTTCTCTTTAGCTTTAAAGAATACATATTCAGCCATAGCAAAAGTGACTATCCTAAGCAATAACTTTGCAAACTTAGCCAGGCAGGTGACAGTGATGAGCACAGTTCTACCACCAAGCAAACATCCTACCTATTTGAAAAGTTTACATAATTTTGATCTTTGAGGATTATATTTGCTTTTTCAAAAGCACCGGCATTGAAACTATTCTTAAATTTAATACTCCATGTTATCATTTGATAACATTCAGTAAAATACAACAGTTGGCCTCCTTCAAATCAAATTAAGAATAATTCATGTAGAAATGTATTTTCTGGACAATTAGACTGTATCGTAGTAGGGAGAGTGCCTGATATAATAAAGCTCTCCTTTGCATCTGTTCCTGTGTCTGGGCTGCTGCAATCACTGGTCCTTACGACGGCAGCAGCGAGATAATGCTCCACTCGCAGGTTTCAGCCATTAAAATCGAGCATTATCTTCCTTTGTCCCTTTGTTACCTCGACCATTTGATTGTGATAAAATAGATTTAATGTAATGAAGTTATACTTTTCTAAATTTGCGTGCATACATTTACATAAACGGTGAGTGCAGTGTCAGGTACATTGTTTTCCAAAACATTAGAGGTAAAGACCGTGGCACTCTTCTCATTAGGTGCAGTGCGCTTGTTAAAACAAAACAACAGCCACAACAACAGTACGGAAAAACCCATCTCTTCAAACACTGTACCTGTCTCTGTGCCACACCTTGGGAAATTTCCGTTTCCCAAGGTGGAAATCATTCTATAGAGGAAATGAATGTGATGGCATACGGATTGATGGAATACATGAGAATAACAATGTGGTTCTGATTCCATTCATTGGCTTAATCCTTCAATCATCCATTCAACAAATATTTTGGGTGTTGCCCCCAGTACGCAAGACACGGTGTCATGTTGTTTGGGAGGCACAAAAAAATGAATCCTACACTCAAGAAGTATCATATCTAATATGAGAATTGCTGTAGTCTATAAAGAACCATATCATTAAATATAAACAGGATAATGCTGTCTGTGAGTGTTCTGTGAAGTCATTGCAAAAAACTCAAATCCTACCCTCCCACCAACTCTCATGGTTATTACAGTGATAATTTCCCAGCTCTACTCCACCTCTATTTATACCAGAAGTTCTCAGAGGCAAAAGAATATAATTGCAGTCAAGTGTAACCTAAAGAAATTATCCTTAGAGTTTCTCTAAATTACCTCAGCTATCTGGATATAAATTATGATCCCAGACTTTCTTATTTTTTGAAGTGCTTGGAAAAAACTATTGGTATTTGAAAGACTTTATAGCAGAGGAATCACTGAAGGGTCTCAGTATATCTACTGCCTAGCAAACACGAAAGGACTTTCTCCCCTTTTCCCTTGTCTAAGAGCTACAAGAATAAGCAAGTGATTTCAACATACAGAGTATTTGTTCAATCCAGTTCACTGCACTATATAAAATATGCTCAATTAATCCTAAATATATAGTAAGAATAATAAGACACTGTTTCAGAAGTTCTCTTTGCCTCCATAAATAAATAGCCATAGGAGAAATCCATATTCTTTAGAAACTTGTAATATAACAGAAACGAAGGAAGTAAAGTTGTTTTCATTTTCGCTGATACAAAAGGGCATGTTAGTACTATACTTTCTAGGTAATAATAATAAAAAAAATCCTGAGTTTTGTTTTGGATGGCTAGCAGAAATTTAAAATGAAAAAACAAAACAAAACAGCTACATTTCAGAACCAATATGATGGTTATAGTCAACAGAAAAATGATTAATGCCTTTGGTATTTCTGTGCTCCCTAAATAAAAGCAGATTTATTCTAATCATGGTGCCAGTTACGACAGAAAAGCCTTAATGTTTTCCCGTACTCTGAAGAACTTTGATTCACCGGTTAAGCATGCTTTCCAGCCTCATCTCCCTTACCCCCTAGTCAACAGTCCTGTTCCCCTTGTAAGGGCGGCTGTGGTCTTCACTGCCTCTGTCCTTTTCCTCATGCTGTTCCTATACCCGTCCTCCACTTTCCAAACTCTGTCCATTAAAATCTCACTCATCCCCCCAGGTCCGTATCAAATAGACTTTCCTCTGCTTCCTCCCAACCAGGTCCACTCATTCCATAAATTGTCATGGCCTTCGGTGGAGGGCAGTTTGTCAGTCTCTAGAAAAACCTCTTTAATCACTGTAACACAGCAATTTCACTTCAAAAATCTTTCCCATAAAAATACACATATATACGTAAAGGAATGTCCATGGATGTTCATTGTGGCACTGCTGATACATGCAAAAATAGAAACATAAATACTCATCAGGAATGTTCGAAAATTATATTGCAGCTATATAGTAGAATATTTTACAGCCAATAAAAAGAACTTTAGATCACTGTATACTGCCAAAGAAAAAATTTCAACATATAAATATGGCAAAAGCAAAAAGTAAATTGCAGAAATTGAGTACAGTATAATCTCATTTTTGTGGAAGGAAGGAAGGAAGAGAAAGAGAGAGAAAGGCTGTTTAGGTGTACATGGACGTACTTGTAAGTGCATTTTAAAAAGTTCTGGAAGGACAGATGTACTGGATAATGGTATTTACCAATAAAGATGATAATAGCGTAGGATAAAGAGGGTATCCAATTTTAAAAATATTTTGGACTTTTGAATGTTTAAAACAAATTTTCATTGCCTTTTCAATGAAAAAAAGGAACAATTTCCCTCCCATGAACTCCACCATTTTTCACACTCATTGTTGTGCAGGTGTGAATATTTCTGCCTCTCCTACAAAACTGTAAGGCTCTTGAGAGAAGGAACCGTGTCTTGCTCATGATGGCCTGGTCTGCTGTATCCATCACAGTAGTGAGTTGGTCATTGAATTGAAATGAGGCCCATAAGTGTCCTGTGGTTGGAAATTTCTCTGGGTATCATCTACATCAAGGATGAGGCCCAAATAAAACCTGAATGAAGAAGAGAATTTTCCCAGGAGCAAGAGGAGTCATGGAAAAGGGGGAAGGACAAGCTCCAGCCCAGTTTCCCTCCCTGCCCTGGCAGCTGGACATTTCCGTCCACCTTTCTCAAACCTGAATGTATGCCTAAGAAATGACTATGAGAGAGAATGAAAAATAAACAGAAAATTTGTTTTTAAAAAGTCTACCCCAGAGCCCCATTGTAAGAGACACAAGAGATAACAAGCATTGATGAGAGTGCAGAGAAAACAGACCGCACATACACTGTTGCCGGGAATGTAAATTGTTCTCCACTATGAAAAACAGGCTGGAGTGTCCTCAAAAAGTTAAAAATAGGACTGCCGTAAGATCCACTCATCCCACTCCTGGGCAGGTACCCAAAGGAAATGAAACCAGCACCTCCGAGCGCCTGCATCCCTTTATTCACTGTAGCATTATTCACAATAGCCAAGATACGGACACACATGAGTGTCTGTCAATGGGTGAATAGATTTTTAAAATGTGCAGATGTATACAATTAAATGTTATTCAGCCATAAAAAAGGAAACCCTTCCATCTGTAACTATATGGATGAACTTGTAGGACATTATGCTAAGTGAAATAAGCCAGGCAGAGGACGGCAAATACTGTACGATCTCATTGATACGTGGAATCTAAAAAGGGAGAGATCACAGAAGCAGAGAGTAGAATGGTGGTTGCCAAGGACTGAGAGGTGAGGGACTTGAGGAAATGTTGGTCTAAAGGTACAAACGTTCAGTTATCAGATGAGTAAGTTCTGGAGATCTAATGTACAGCAGGGGGACTGTAGTTAATCATACAATATTGTATATTTGAAATTTGCTGAGAGAGTAGGTCTTCAATGTTTTTACCACACACACACAGTTACTGTGAGATGATGAGTGTGTTAATTAGATTGTCTGTGGAAATCCTTTCACAGGGTATACATATTTCAAATCGTCACGTGGTACATTTTGAATAGGTAGAATTTTTGTTAATTATATCTTAATAAAGCTGGAAAATAGTGAACCCAAGAGACAACAATCATAAAATTGAAAAAATATAAAACATCTATCTGGTTCTCAGTTCAGTAAGACTGTGCTATAGTGCTGTTTATTTTTGCCTCTAATTCTATCCACCCCACTCTTTCAAAGGGGGAGCGTATGAGTTATGAAGTGGTTAAGAGGCCAAGTGTTACAGACCTGGGAGACCTGGCTTCAAATCCAGCTCCGCCATTGACAGGCAAACCTGGGCCTATTATTTAACTTCTCTGATCTCCAGCTTCCTCATCAGAAAAATGGATGAACATACAACTGCCCCAAACTACAGTTTTCAAAGTTAAATGAAGTCGCAGAAACAAAAATACCCGGAACATGCTTAAAACATGAGTGTTCCTAACAGTGGGCCCTTTCTCTCCTGACCTTGCTCCCGCGCCAGCCTTCCCCTTCCAGCAGGCCCACCTTGCACCCCGGTCCTCCTGTGGCACCCCGCCCCATTTCCATCCCCAGAGAGGGGGCACCAGAATTCTGCCATGGTCCAAACTTTCACAAGCAGTCCGCCTCTGCTCTTTCCCTCCTCTGATGCCAGCAATTCTTTCCCTTGCTTCTGTTCTACCCCCAAACCTCCAACCAGCCTCCAGTTCACCTCTCTTCGATCTCTATTCCTTCCAAAGCTCCCAGACCCCTAAAACCTGATGAAATTAAGGGCTGTGGAAACTCAGGGCTCAGGCCTCAGAGCTGCCTCTTTGGCCCAGAAATAACTCAAACTCAACAGCCTGGACTCAGGTTGGGACTCGGGGCTCAGGAGTACTGTCAGCGAAAATTCTGCACATTCTGGGTTATAAGACTATGCCGGTTGCCCACAGAACCACCTTGAAAACAGTGGTTTCTTGGGAAAGTTCATTTGAATCTTAAGCAACTGATCTAGAAATGGTCTTTTAGAAGAGAAACCACTTCTAAGTGTGGGGCCATCTGTGTAGGAGATGATACTATTTAAGAATGTTGCTAATTTAACAAATTTGGCCTGTAAAACCTTATCAGAAGCCTCAAAGATACCATAAGCCTTAAATGCAAATTCATTCATTCATTCCAAATATTATTGAGTACATTTCAGGCACTGGGGATACAGAAGGGGGGCCT
>PVJD01016109.1:0-22351 GCA_004026545.1 Mormoops blainvillei | reverse complement strand
GGCGAGGTCGTCACAGCGACTCCTCATCCCACAGCCAGTGTCTCCTGAACAGGGGAGGCCTGGGCCCAGCGGCAGGCGCGCCCAAAGGGCTGACAACATGAGGGCACAGGGAGACAAGGCCCGTCTGCAGCCCAAGGCCTCCTGAGGCCACCGAGGTCAGGACAGAGGCGGGGCCGATGTCAACCCCGTGGCCCCTGGGTGGAACCAGCCCCGCCGACACCTGGATCTTGGACTTCCAGCCTCCAGACCACAAGAGGACCCAGCCCCGTCGTTCTAGCGCCCAGTCCGTGGTGCGTGGTTGCGGCGGCGGCGTGGGTTCAGACAGCAGGCCCGTAACAGTGGGGAGGGGGGACGACTTTCCAACAATTGCAAGGACTTTACGCCCGACCCCAGAGGCCAGGGTCGCTGCCTGGCTTTGGGGAGAGATGCACAGGGAGGTGACATGGTCAGATCCCAGTGTAACAGCGCCCTTTGTTGGAGCTCCCAGCACGGGCGGCACACGGGGTCAGCCACCGTGCGGGGACGCCCTCAGGTTACCTCCTAGGAGAGAACACACCACTCTCCCGAAATGTGCCATTTGTCCATGGACCCAGAGAGAGGAGACGCCGGTCAGTGCGAGGAGAGACAGGAACGGGCCACTCTTCGATAACAGAGAAGCCGGCAGGGGAAGCCGGGGCTGAGGGACCGAGGCGCGGGGGTGCAGAACCCGGCCTCCAAGATCACTGTGGCCCGGGCACACAGCGACTTAGCACGAAGGTGCCCGCGGCGAGTGAAGGGACACTGGTCGTGACAGAGCAGTAGGTGTGATCAGACAGGGGCACGTGGAAATTCTGAGACTGACAACTACCAGGCCCGAGTTTTCCCCTCGCTGAAAGGGACTGAAGAAGATTGCACGTTGCAGACGGAGGCACGGACCTGAAGACAGAGGGATGGGAATTACCCAATTTAGAGAGCAAAAATAAAAGGTTGAAAAGCCGTGAACGGAGCCCCCGAGGCCTAGGACGTAACACCTCGCTGACGTAGGGAGAGTCGCCCGGAGAGGAGGGAGGACTGGGGTGCCAACGTAGTTCCGAAAAAGTAATTGTCAACCTTTTCCTGAGGCTCATGGAAATCAAACTCAGGGAGATGAGCGGGTCCCAAGCAGGGCGAGTCCGAGAGAATGTTTGCATATCACAGGCTAACGGGCGAGAATCAAAGTCGGAGGGTAGAAAGACCAAAGCGGTCAGGGAACAAAGGCAAGTGGGCGCCCCGCGGAGGGCCGGCCTCGCCCTCCCGTCAGAAACACCGGGGTGGGGCGGGGGCCTTTGAGGTGCTGAGAGAGACGGAAGCTCTTAAACGCGGCAACAGAGCCAGCAGAATAGACTTCAAAAAATGCAAAAGTTATAAAGACAATTTTTCATAAAAGAAAGGTGAGCAAATTAGTCATCAATGAACCCGCACGAGCAGCGAGGCTGTTAGAAGCTCTTCCCGGGAGGGCGCAGCGCAGGACGGGGCTGAGCTTCGCGGAGGGACCGAGGGGCCTCGGAGGGTGACAGTGAAGAGAAGTGACATTGCGGTAATGCTATACTGTTGGATGTAAAATGCACTGAGGTTTAAAATGTGTGAAACCACAGCACGGAGCACAGGCGGAGATGTTGCTTTAGGGCTTGAACGCCAGGTGAAATTCTTTAACGGGAGGCCCCAGAGACGGGGCCAAGCTAGGGGCGCCTGCCGTAACCCCCAAGCACTGAACACGCACACAAGCAAACCCCAAAGGTCAACAGTGGAAATAAAATGAAGCTCTGAATTATACTTGATGAAAGAAGACCGGAGCGGAGAAACACAGCAGGAAACCGGATGGAACACACAGCAAACGAGGCAGGTTAGCCCAACAGCCGCGTGAGGCGCGGCTCGGAGACAGCAGCCCAGAGCCCTTAAAACCCAGAAGCGGCAGAAAGAGTCAGAAAGCAGGCTCGCCGCGCGTGCTCTGCGAGAGAACGCTACCACGCAGAACGACGGGTAATCCGAAAGTAAGAAACGGGCGGAGCGCACGCCCCGCGGACGGCAGACACGAGAGTTCCGACGTGGCCAGAAAAAGTTACGATAACGTACCGTCGCAGGCCAGGGTCACCGCTAGGCGCAAAAAGGGGGATTTCGTCCGGATGAGGCAGCCACCGCACCACAAACACAGGAGAGCCATCGATGAGCCCATTCACTAGGGCAGCAGCAAAGCGCGAGGCCCGAGTGGCAGGAACGGGTCTGCACTTACGGTTGGAGACCTTAAGGCCTAGTTCTCAGCAACTGACAGGACAAATAGCAGAAACAAAATGAAACAAATTTAAGACCAAAACCCCCAGGATATAAAGAACGGACAGGCCTTGAAGAGCCCGGTCAAATGGGCCTGGCTGGCACTCGCAGAAAAGACGCGGCGCACCTCCCAGGGCCCGCCCTGCCCCGCGCGCTGCTAGCTCTGCTGTCGAAGGCTCGGTGGGCTGCCGACGTCGGGCCTTCCGCCAGCTTCCGTAAGCTTCACGAGCTAACAACCGGACGCCATGTGCTATCTGACGACCAGAAAGTTAACCCAAGTTTAACAACAGTAGGAAATCTTTTAAAAATCTCCAACTATTCGGAAACTGAAGAAGGCACTCCAGGCTTTGTTTTCTGTCATCTGTAGAGTTATGCCAACATTACCACGATCCAGTTATAAAACACGACCCTCAAAATGTAATCCTGTTTGTTTACCACCTCCTCACCCCACCCCCCCCAACCCCTGGGCCGATGGCGACCCTCTGCCGTCACTGCAGATCTGCCTTTTCGGGGCGTCTGACAAGAAGAGAGGCGTGCGCTACAAGAGTCTTAGCTCCGTCGTCTTTCGCCAGACGACGTGTTTGAGGTCCGCCTCCCTCGTAGCATGCGCCGTAGTCTGCCAATCATCACACGACCCTCCATGAGGGATGCACCACCGCATCCGCCCAGCCACCAGCCGACACACGCTTACACTGCTTCTACGGAGCGGCCTTTCCGGTCAAAGCTGCCGTGACCCACCCAGTGCCCGTCTTTGTGTGGACGTAGTGCTCGGTGGTCTTGGCTGGATTTTGAGGAGTGAAATTACTGGGTTGTGTATTTAACTTTTGAAGAAACTGCCGACCTGTTTTCCAAAGTGACTGCCCGCGCGTCATTCCCAAGTGACCTAGGAGGAACCCCCACGCGCGCGCCCGCATCCTCAGCCCGCCTCCTGACACCGACACCGGGCCTTCACACCCCACCCCCCGGTGATGCGCGCGGACCCCATGCGGTTTTAATCTGCACGCTCCCAGCGACCTCGGCTGAGCAGTGCACCTGTGTGGTCTTTGGCAAGTGGATAAACGTCTACTCAAAGAGCGGGTTTAATTGAATTGTTTGTCTTCTCCTCACTGACCTGCAGGGGCTCTTTCTATATTCGAGATGCAGATCTCTTGTCGGGTGAGGGGCTTGCAAACACTCCATCGCAGTGCGTGTCCGGTTGTTTCCTTTTCTACGCGAAGCCTTTCGAAGTGCCGAGGGTTCTAATCTGATGCCGTCCAATTTACCAATTTTTTTCTTTTACGGGCCATGTTTTTGTCACCTCTGAGGAATTTTGCTCAATCCAAGGCGACCAGAGTTTTCATCTATGGTTCCTTCTAGAAGATTTTAGCTTTAGCTTTTGTCGTTAAGTCTGTGTATAAGGCATTTTGAGTTCATTTGCTGCAGAAGGATCCAAGCTCGTTTTCTTTAATACACGTGACATCTGGCTGTCACACCGTCACTCGCTGGAACGACTACTCTTTCCTCCGTTGAATTATCATCTTTGTCAAAAACCAACAGTCCGCAAACATAAGGATATATCGTTTGACTCCAGGCTGTGTCATTATCTGCAGGCTTTTCCTTGAACCAAGACCACTTTGTCTCTGTCACTATCTTGTATGTCCCCCAACTTCATTCTTCTTTCCCATTCCTGTCCCACGTCCGTATTCGTTTGAGGACCTGCTTTTCCGTCTCTGCACGTCAACCCACTGGGACCCGAGAGGGATTATGTCGCATTCACACTGAGCTAGGAGGCGGATTTCCACCTGGACAGCACTGAGTCTTCGGGAACATTAGATCCCCTTTGATCTCTCTCCACACGCAGTCTAAATTTCATTGCACAGTCAAGTGTCTTTCGGTCGAGCTTGTAAATGTTTGCAGAGATTTGGAACGGCCATCTCTCTCCCACGCATGTTCCCGGTGGGAACGCAGCGCGGACCTATGACTTTGGAGAGTGGTTTGGTCATTTCTCAGCCAGTTAAATACAGATCTGCTTTACTGCTCTCCAGTTCCACTTAGAGAGGAAACGGATGTATATGTCCACCAAGTAGCTTCTGTACGACGTCCCTCGCAACTGTAAGAGCCGTCGTCCAAACCCAGAAAGCACACCGATCTCCGTGAATAAGAGAAGAGACGAGCCGAGTGGGCCTTCCCACGATGCAGTTACCAATCCAGCTACGGGGACGTGTGACCACATGCACGGATCTCCAAAACACACCGTGTGAAAAAAGCCACACTCACGGTTGCACGTCCTATGAGGCCGTTCACGTGAGCTTCTGGAACAGGAAGACGTCTTCGAAGGTGACAAGAATCAGAGCAGGGATGGCCTCAACAGGGCGTGTGGGAAACGGCGGCCTTCGGCCTGACGGAAAGGTTTCCCGTCCTGACAGGGGCGTGGGCCACTGGGGGCGCGTGCGTCTGTCAAAGCTCGTGGAACTGGCTCTCAGTGTCCGTGCATTGCACAGGGTGGAAAGTTTACCTTAATAAAACCAAAACCAAGAGTCTGTGCCCTGCAGCAGGTAGCCGAGGGCAGCGGGGACCCCGCGCAGTAATGAGAAAGCTCGGAGCCTCCCGGAGGAAGACGGACAGGAGCCTTGAACAGGCACTTCTGGAAACAGGACTCCCTAGTGGGTCAAAGGGGACCAGCCGCCCTGCCTCCTGACGCAGCGGGAAGGCACAGATTGGGTCAGACGGCACAGCGCTCTCCTCCCACCAGAGTGGCTTCAACAGAAACAGAGGGGGTGACAGTGCCGGCGGCTGGAATGCGTGGAGCCACGGCGGTCCTGCTGGGGCCTGAAGTCCGTCAGCCCCGTAGGAGGTTGGGCAGCCACGTGAGACGAGCCTCCACAGGCCGGCAATTAGAGGCCTAGCGACTCAGCTCTTTGGTAAGAACCCACGAATATATTTGCTCTGAAAGACCAGCACAAGGATGTTTCCAGAAGCTCTACACGTAGTAATACAAACTTGGAGACAACTTAGGGGCCTCTCAGTCAACGGGGTGGCAGACACACACGTCCTGCTCTGTGGGTGCAGCACCCCGACCGCAGCCACGGACCCCTGTTCCTGTACCGATGGGCGTGGATCCCTCGACCGTCCTGCCAGGATGGAAACCAGGCCCCAGCCCTTCTAAGCGTAGGGTCATGTTGCAGGGCGTTCAGAGAGCCGCCTCTAACAAAGCAGTGTAGGTTTTAGGGAAGTGGGAAGTTTAGGGATCGGTGGGTTTTTGCAAGTGGGGCGTTGCCTGTTTATCGGGGCTCCTTGATACCAGTGTTTCAGTCACTAGCCTCAGCTTGGGACTAGAGACGCAAAAGGGTCAGCCCTTCCGCTTTGTCCGTGGGTGGCGACGGGCGAATGTCACCCTCGGGGGCGGCTGCTTGCCACGCGGTGGTGGTGCTCCATCAACTCGATCAGGAATGTGGCTACGGGGGCCTGTTTACTTGGGAAAGTCCCCTGGGCGATGGCTTAGTACAATCTATGGATTCACATTTACGAAAAGTATTAACCAAACAGGAAAGACCCCTTTATAAATGAAAAAAGATAAATTCAAATAAACAGTTAATACTTGTTTAAAAAACAAAACAAAACAACAGGCATCGCTTTAAGGAAATAAAGGAGAAGGAAGTGCACGTCCGGACCATGAACTTGGAAGATGAATTTGATGGGATAACCCAACGCGGCTCAGGGAGAGGGAAGCTGAGAAAATCTCACGGAAAGGCTGACGGCCTCAACGCCAGAAACGCCAGCAGCGGCCGCGGCGGGCAGCCCGGGGTGCGTAGTTCCCACCACGCACCACAGCCTTTCGCCTCGCCCTCGCCTCAAAGCTGCGAACCGCCACTGTCCCCTTCCCGTCCCCGCCGGTGAGAGACTGCAGGGGGACAGCGGGTTAGCAACCTCCCAAGGACCCACAGCGGAACTGCGGCGAGAGGATTTAAACCCAGGCACCTTCTCCAGCGACCGGCTGGCACCCGAGGCTCAAACCCGCCTCCGGGCGCCCGGAGGAGGAAGCGCCTGCCCCGTTCGTTCCCCCGGGGAAGGAGAGAGAGAGACAGAGGCGTGGGCGCGGCAGCAGGAGTGCATTCCGTGCCAGGGACAGACACGAATCTACCACGGCAAGAAGTGCCTTCTCGCCACGCGGGATAAAACCAACTCCACACCCGGGATCGCTTTTACGGGAGCCGCCGTCCCACGTGACAGAGACGGCCTCTGAGAGTCACCCAGCAGGGGAACACTGAGCCCTCGCTCCCCCCTGCCTCCCGCTGCACGCGGACTCCTGTCGGCTTGGCCAGGGGAGGGGGCCCTCGGGGCCTGGGGGATGGCGGGGACCCTTCCTCCCTGCCCTGCCCTCTCCAGCACTGTTGCCTGGGGACTCTCGGGGGTACCTGTGCTGGGGCTGCTCCTCCCGGGAGCGCCCCGTCCCGCGGCCCAAGCGACACCGTGACCCCAGTCACCCGTTGGGCTTCTTCCCACTCTTGCCGCCTGCCAGCTGCCGCAGGGCCCTCACCCCTCCCTGCCCCGTGTGCCCTGCGTCAGTGCTTCTGCTCTGCAGTCTCTCCACGGGGACGACCGCGTGGGCTTCGTTTTCTACGGATGGCTGCGGCCAGGCAGGACTGGAACCGGAATGGGTCGGGCGACGGGGTGTGTCCCCTAGTCAGTGAGTGCGCAGGTGGTCTCCTTGCTGGGAGAACGTTCTGGATAGTGACTGAGGAAGGGCAGAGACACCACAGTCATCTGCAGTCCCCTGACTGTGACGTGGGATGGGGTGCTGGCGCGTGCCCAGCTTTGGGTGTTCACATGACCGTTGCCCTTCGGTGCCAGGGCGACCGGCACAGCGAGCGAGCTGGCGGTAACTGTGGGGCGGCCTGGCTTCTGAGCACACCCCTAAAGAGATCGCAAGAGCAGTTTAAAAGAAGGGCGCTGGCCCCCCAGGGGAAGCCTACGGCCGGGGAGCAGGCCCTGTTTCCGCGGCGGCCGCGGATGCATCTGCCACCCGGCGCGGACCCGGGGCAGGTGTGGCGGAGGCTCGCCCCCACCGTACGATGTCCGTGGTCTGCAGGCAGGCCACGCTGACACTCCACATGACTCGGAAATGTCCCTAGTCTCCACGCGAAGACCGAGAGCCAGTTGGGAGGAAACGAGACTTGCAGGGGGGCTTGAGAAGGCTCAAGGGAACAGGGGCCTCCAGCCTCCGAATGCCCAGGAAGGTCTCTCACAGGTGGACGCGTCTGATGAACGACCCTCCTGCGGCATAAAGGCTTTCGAGTGACTGCCCCCAAGGGGCTCCCCGTACGGGGGTGCCAGCCCCTCCTGAACCCTCACTTCCCCGCCTTAAGCCTCAGCGTCGCCCAGAGGGAGGACGTAGCATCTACCCCCTAGCAACGGCCACGGCTTGACAGTTTTCACGACCAGGAAGCCCGCGTGGGATGGACTCCGAGTGGGCTAGACCCGGAAAGGGGGGCTTTAGGTTCGGACCAGGGCAGGTGTGCGGCCGAGGACTTCGATTCACGGCAGCGAGAAGGAGAACTGAGCACCTGCCGTGTTCCCGTTCGCCTGAGGCCCACAGTCAGAAAGGCGGCAAATCCAAACTGCCCCACTGCGTTTCGGAGGAAGGGGTTTCGATGAAGGTGACAGGCTCGCGCCCGTTTGCCTGGGACTCCTCGGTTTTAAACACGGAAAGACCTGTCACCTGGGAGACTCCTTAGTCCCAAGCGGGCCGGGCCAGGGGCCACCGTGGTGTGAAGGCTCCGAAAGCCTGTGGCATCAGAGGTCCTCCCTGTGCGGCTGGCCGAGCCCCCTTCACCCGTCCCTCCGGGGGCTGCGCAGAGCACCCACATCAGCAAGTCACGCGGGGAGGCCGCCCTCGGCGGCCACCTTCCCAGTGGTCACCAGGAGCCAGGTGGACGGGGGGAACTGTTCACCGTGTTCGACCTGCAGGCGGCCTTGACAGAGGCTCTGATCCTCGGGCCCCTGTCCGTGAGGCGGACGGGCGGCCTGGGGATTACTCTCGCCCCGGGCTTGGGGGTCACGTCTCGTCCTGAAGACACACAGGGTTTGGCTTCCACGAGCCTCACCCTGGGTGCGCTGGGGTGGACAGCAGCCCACCCCGTGGTCACGGATCCAGTTTCTGGACACGGAGCTGGAGCAGCCACGCGAGACAGTGGCGCAGTCCTGCTTCATGTCCCTGCCCCACGAGGGGGAGTCCCACGGCAAGACAGGCCAGGCGTGCGTCCTGAACGCCCCCCTCCCACGCCCCCCGGGGGCAGAGCTCAGCGCTGTCACCACAGATGGAAACCACCACCTCTCACACAGCCACCGAAATCGAGCTCCCCGATGTGGCCAGAAGCCAGAGCGAGCTAAGAACTAAAGGTTACTTCAAACCCAAGCACAGGTCGTTGCTAATCACGGCTGCTGTCCTAGCTGCAGTGACCGTGGAGCGCAGGACCAATAAAAGGGCGTTGGTCCAGTCAAGACGGCACAGGGTATATAAAATAAAATGGAGTCACTCACGGCAACCAAGATGGCTGCCAGTCATCCATGATGCTCTGGATCAGGAGGGAAACTACCTGAGTCCGAGCAGACGCGTCTGGCCGGGAGGCGCACCTAAGACGTCTGCCCACGCGGCCACAGCATCCGTGTCTGCAGAGCGGGACCACCCACGGACAGGCTCCTGGGCACATCTCCCACTTGGCATCAGCGGTGCCAAGACATTTATCGAAAAGACCCGGAGGGTGGAGTCCTCCGCTCTCCAGGTATAACTGAGGCGGGCTCCAGGCCACGGCAGAGACGGCCGAGCCCCACCCCCCGAGCGCTGCTCCGCGCCACGCAGGTCGCCTTCGGCATCGGCCTCCGGAGCCTCCGGGACTTCACCTGCCCTGCTGCCCACCTGGCCCCCGAGGTCCCCCCTGAAAGACACTCACGGCCCCCTCGCGCGCTGTGCCGACTCCCGGACCTGCAGGCTGAGAGCTGGGACTTGGACCCGTCGCCCCCCGCCGATCGCTGTGTGTGACACAGTCCCGCTAGGTCCTCAGAGGGTGCGGAGGATAGAAGTGTGTGTTGACCTCCTACTTTGAGTGGACGAACCTTCCTTCAGTAAAAGCCGAGTGAGTGACGTACTTACGGTGTGTGACTCGCGACTGCGCCTCAGTGCCGGGCTGTCCCGCCGGCTTTCGGGAAAGGCTGCATCACGGACCTCCGCTCGTGACGGCAACTCCACTCAGCGACGCGGCAGCCACGGCGGCTCCTGGAGGCGCCCTTGCGGGAGCAGGAGGCAGCGTCCGCCCGGGGCCTCCTGGGGAACTTGGCTGCATGACTTCTTCACCAACGACCCTGCCCAGGCGGCCATCACTCCTCTGAAGCCGGTCACAGGGCTGTTTGACGTCCTAGCCTGATCTCCTTCCCTTCCTCTTCCCAAATGTTCTCTCCCACCCTCCATTTCTGACGGAGCTGTGCGTCCTGCGCAGACTCCCTCGCCCTCCCCAGCGAGGTCGTGCCCTGGCTGTCCACACCCCTAGTGGCACCCCCTTTTCCTTGCCTTCTGAGTCTCACCCCCCACAGGGTTTCCTTCGCCCCTGAGATAAGCTGTGCCCCCTGAATCCTGTCCCAGCCGGAACCCAGACCGACAGGCCGGGCAGCCGAGTTCCCGTCACTCGGCCAGTCCCCGTCACTGGCCAAGTCCATTCCCGCTTCCAGAACAGCCGCTCCCCGGCCCTCTGTCCTGGGGGACCCAGGGCTTTTGAGAAACCCCTTTATTGTCACTTAAAGGAGGCTTTGAGAGGGAGGGAGAAGCCCCGAGGGGTGAACTCAGTCTGCTGCTTTGGGCCAGAAGAACGTTCTCCATCGCCAGGTGGCCCCGCCTCGCCCGGCCGCCAGTCGGCCATGAGGACGGACGAGCAAGGACACGGGCACCTGACGAAGACATGAAGGTCCCCCCTTCAGGGACAAAACGCGATTCTGCCCTATCGTCTGCGTGCCCTCACTCCCGCTGCAGTCCGGAGGAGACCTCCGTGCCGATCGACAGGCGGCTCGGCCCGGCAAGGATGCGTTTCACCGTCTCAGCTGTGGCTCACAGAGGGGGCGGCCGCACCGGCGGCGCTTCTCTCCTCGGACCCACCGGGAAGCCGCCGTCATAAGCATTCATGGCCACGTGGCCCCCAGCAAGGTCACGCAGAGACATGAGGGGCCCTTCACCGCCCGCACAGCACCTGGACAGACACCGGACACCAGAGCGTCTCCCCAGGCAGGCCGGGGTGCCCCGTGCCCTGCTGCGGCGCCGGGACGGGCTAAATTACTTTCTCTAAGACACAGCCTGTTATGCAGATGGGAAAAGGCCCCCGGGGAGGGAGGGGCTCCGATCTCTGCCTCGTTTCACTGAATGATGGGAAATTAGCGCCTCCGTCTTCACATCCTCGAGGTACTGCCAGTGCTCAGCCGGCTGGTGGGGGGCCGGCGGGCCGGGGCCCAGAGGACGCAGACATATGTCTAATGGCGCCATCAGCACCACCGACAGAAAGACCCGCTCATTAGAAGCAGAGATGAGGAGATATTTATACATGAAATGAGCACTTTTGATGTGATCCCTGGAGTCGAATGTCATAAATTGCTGTTAATTTGGGCCTGTTGACTAAAAATTAAATGCCTGCGGAAAACCCGTTTGGTTCGTCACAAATGTAATAACATCTTCCGGGGTCGTAGCCACTTGCGACGCACTTGAGAGTCTAAGGCTGGTGTCGGCTGCGCAGCCCGATTACCGAGCGGCTCTGACCCCAGGCGGTGCGGCCCCGGAGCCCAACTCGCGTCCACCTCGGGCCTGACTGCGGCCATCACAATCCGGCTTTTTCCCGTGCTAAACGCGATCGCTATTCACACGTGGCCCCCGGATGTTTCCTCAACTCTCTTGATGGAAGGGGTTGATTATCACGATCATTTCATCACGGGATTTTGTCGTTCTGTCCAGGAAAGCACGAGACGTTTCCCAGGAGGAGAGGCAGGGTGTCCAATAACCTTGTCACATGCAAACGCCACAGCGCTGGTGCTCACCCACAGCCGAGCCTCGGGTAACGATGTCCCCGGGGAAGGTGTGTGGCCCCCGTGGGGACCTCCGCGCAGCTAAGGCGGGAACACAGCCCGGTTCCTCCAGACCCTCCGGGGGGCCCGCCCCACTCCTGCTGCCCTGGTCTTGTTCTTCCTGGGAGGGTTTCCGCCGTCACCGCGTTTGGGTCAAGACACCTGAGACAACAGCCTTCGCGCTGTGTGTCCGCAGCTGCCTTGGCCCGTAAGTGCCCACTCCAGGCTTTGTGACGGACCCCTGCAGGCCACCCCCCAGCTGCACAGGGTCAGACGGAAGCTGGTGTTCTAAGCCACGGCGCTGCCACGCTCTGGGGCCGGCTCTCGGGCCCATGCCACCTCAGCCCCAGCCTGGTGTCTTTCAACTACACAAAGTGGCGGCCTCCATCCACCGGCCCGGGGCCCCGGCTTCAGGCCGCGGTCAGCCCCCGTGCAGGGCAGCCCTTCCCGTGGCCTGGAGACCAAGGTGCTGCCCATGCCGGGGACAGCAGGCCGCCCAGCTGGACGGGACTCAGCCCTTTGTGCCACCGCAGGCCTCGGAGTGAAGCCAAAGTCTCCAATTTCAAGCACAGCTCTGTCCCCTCAGCCTGCTCCTCGGTGAGTTCCTTGGCATCTCGGGTTCTGCTGTCTCGGGCGGCCCTCAGGGGCTGGGGGCTGTGCCCAGGGCTGCGGCCGGCTGTGTCCTGCTGTGCTGTGGGAGCCCGCTCCCCGCCTCGCCTGCAGCTGAGCGGAGCCACCCTACCCACGCTCGGGCGGGCTTGCCTCCTGTTTCCTCCACTGGGCTGGGCCATCCTTCCCGCCTTTGCTCTCGCCTTCCTAGAAAGTTCCTCTGAGGGCCAGCGTGCCTCCAGACCCTCTGCCGAGCCCAGACCGCCCCGAAGCCAGGGTCTACTCGTGCCACCTACCTGCGGTGTAAAGCCAGGGGACCTTGTCAGAATCAGACACCTGCCAGGTGCCATCTGCCTTTGCCATATGCACTGGACAAAGGAATTTAAGGTAATGGATGGTGGAGTCGGAGCCAGGGCTCTATGAGTCATCGGTCGTCATGGCGACCCCCCCAAACACACACACACCCCCGGTCCCCGGCCCCCGGCCCGCCCCGCTCCAGGGCTGTAAGAAGGGAGGTCCCCAGGGGACAGAGCTGGCTCCAGGGGCCAGGAGGTGAGTGGTTCAAGGACAGAGGGACCGCGCCTGCCTGCCCCGCCCCCCAGCCACATGACCGAGAGCAGTGCCGGGCCAACGGCAGGGACACCCAGGCTGACGGAGGAGAAAAGGAAGAGAGAAATGAAAGAACGAGCTAGAAAGCAGCAAAGTGGCTGCCCTGGGGGCGCGTGGTCTTGGCCACACCAGCCACTTCCTGCTCCCTGCGTGGGCTCCCACGGTGTCCCTGCATCTGCTGTCACCAGGGCCTCGTGCCGGGAGCACCGAGCTCATTATTGACGGTCTCTCTCTCCTGTGGGCCCGAGAGTTTCCGGAGTGAACGTCCTGCTGCCCAGGTTTCTCGCCGGGCACGAAACAGATCTGAACGACACCCGCGTTTTCAAGCCGTCGTTCATGTTGCCCTGAAATCCGACGGCCGCAGGGCCACTGCCGCCTCAGAACCATGCCCCTCCCCGTCTGCAGAAGCACATAGATGGATGAAGAAAAGACCTGGGCGGCCAGGAGCTGCATCTTGATATACCTCAAACCGGTGGGGAGCTGAAGCTGCTCGCAGGGGCTCGGGAGAGCCGAGAGCGGTGTTTGGGGCGGCCGAGGGTCACTCAGATGGGCCACGTGGGCGCGTCGGCACCACGAAGTGGGACGATGCAGCAGCCCGGGCATTTAGTTCCTGGAGGGGGGCAAGCCAGGACGGCCCCAGGCCGCCCCGCCGCCTGCTCTCCTGTGTCCCCCTCCTCTGCCGACCCCGCTCCCTCCTGGGCAGCGCCCTCGGCGGTGGCGGCGGGCCGGGGTCCGCGGGTGGGGGCTGCTGTGCCACCGCTTCCGCTGCGGCAGAAACAGAGGCTGAGACGCTGGCTGTTGGTCGTCCAACAAGCTCTGTGGCTGGAAATGGGGTTCTGGGGCTCAGCCCGCGACTGGTACAGGAACTCCCGTATTTAATAAAAAGAGTTAATTCAGAGGAACATCAATGAATTCCATCAAAAGTGGCTAATTTCTCCCGGGCAGAGATCAGGAGGGCGGACAGGTCCTGGTCGGGGGCCGGGGTCGGAGTCCAAACGCAGCGGCTCTCTGAGCGCTTGTTCAGCGAGCCTGTTAAGTGAGCCCTGACCCTAAGGGTCACCTCTGTCAGGGACTGAGGAGATGCCCACCTGGATTTTCTTCTGCCCAGTCTGTCAAATGGGCAGGAACCTGGACCCTGTGTGTGACAACCAGGAGTCCCTGGTCCCTGGGAGGACAAGCCCCCAGGGACTGGCCTGTGACAGCATTCACGTTTTTTTCCTAAGAGAGGTGAGTCACAGTGCACAGGTGACTCACAGTGCACAGGTGACAGAGGAAGAGGGAGCACACGGCCCTGAGAAATCAGGGTGGGCTTCATGTAGGCAGAGGCATCTGAGGAGGAGCCTGACGTCCTGAGCCGTGCACTGCACACCGAAGGGGGCTGGCGGGGAGGACATGAGGCCTGACCGGCCGCGTCCCCTGCCCGCCCCTGCCTGCCCCTGCCCATCTGCGACTCACGGCAGCCCCGTGCCACCCTGCGCTGCATGTTCATCTAATTTCCCAAGAACCCAAACGGGGCGAGATCGGCCATTAATATTTTTATGCAAATATTTCATGCCTCGGGGCATACCCTCGCTGTGATTTATGAACAATGATTAAAAATAACTCATCGAATGTAATCTCACATGGACAAATATGAGGAGACAAGATGAAATTAAATTTCTTCCCCCTGGAAAGAGGGCGCCGAAGGTCGCCGCCCCGCAGAAGCGCGAGTCTCCTTCCCCGGTGTTCAAGGTCTCCCGCTCAAGTCCCGGGCCACGTCCTGCATCCTGTGTGAGAGTGGCTACAGTTTCCACTTGAGTGTGTCCCCTGGAGAAACAGGACACAGACGATTCAAATCGGCAAGTTCCAGAGAGTCCAGCTGTAAGCAGGAAGCTGTCTGAGGAACACCGCGATCTGTCGACAGAGTAACGCCCCCAAAGATGACCATGTCGTAATCCCCCAAACCTATGACCATTGTTGGGTTCCATGACAAAGAGGAATTAAGGTGCCAGCTAGAATTAAAGACATCAATTAGCTGACTTTGAAAGAGGAAGAAATTTGGCTGGATTTGAAGGTGAAGGAAGGACCCCCGAGCCAGGGGACGGGGGCATCTCTGGCACCTGGAAAGGCCCAGGGGACGGATGGACGCCCCCTCGGGCTCCAGACGGAGCCCGTCCTGCCCGCACCTGGGTCCAGCCCAGCGACAGCCAGGCCACATGTCTGACCTGCAGAGTCAGGAGATGATAAGCCTGGATTCTTCCAAGTCGCTCAACTAGTGACGATTGGTTATAACATTGATTGAAAGACACGAATACGGAAACATTACCGAATTTGACCCAGTTTATTTCCCTTATCTGAAATGCTGCGAAACGGGACCTGTAACATGTGTGACCACGTGACAGGGGAGCATACGGAGAAGCACAATCGGGAGCAGCCAATGAGGCCTTCGGTCCAATGGAGAAGCGGACACGAAGCCATTTGGTCTTTCCTGCACCCGTTTCCAGGCGTGGAGACTGAGGGGGTTAGCAGGGGCCAGGGGCCCGAGCCTGGGCTGGCTCCCAAGCCTGTGTCTGTGCAGAGCGACCTTCTGGCCCGAGAGGTCATGCCCGGGCCTCAGGAGGGAGGTATCGCTCCTTGAGCTCAGGCCAGGCCTACGAGGGCATCTGGGGAGCTGGAGTCTAAGCCACAGTCCCCCAGGCCGCAGGCCCACCCTGGCCGCCTGGCATCGGTTCTGTCCCCTGAGGTCAGCCAGGCCTCCTGCCCCAGACGCAGGGCCAGGTGTGAGTCTGAGCGGACAGATGGATGTGCCCACCTGCCCGTGAGGCAGAGAAATGGCGCTGCCAGTGCTCACGGCCCGGCTGGGCCCGTTTCGGCGCAGACACCCTGGTGCGAGTTTGCGCTGGCAATCCAGTGGCAATGACCCACCTGCAAATGACTCACACAGAAATGTCACTTAGGAATCTTTATGGCTGAAGCTGTGCATCCGTCTTCCAAACAGGTCAGCCCTTGGCTCCCTGGGAACAAAGGCTTTTCAGAAAACCTACCGGAATCAGTCACAACTTGGAAGAACAAAACTTTAGGAACTGCAGGGCAGAAGGGGGAAGGAGCACCCATCGCGAGGCTCCGTTGGCACCCCAGGCACCAGCGGGCAGACTCTCCCTGCTGGGCGCTGATCTCCAAGCCGCTGACAACCCGTGGGTGCGCGGCGGGCGTCTCCCACGTGATCCTCCATCCCGGGGGTCAGCAGCCCGCGTTTCCGGTGCTGCTTGTCTGAGAGCAGGGCAGGGAGCGGAAGCCCCCAGCACTCACCCCGAGCCCTTGGACATGGGACGCATTCGCTGGGCCCCTGCAAAGGAGGCAGGGGCCCCTCAGGCCTCGGTGGGGCTCCGGAGAGCGGAGGCTCGAGGAAGGCAGAGAGGCCCCGCCCGTGGAGCCTGATCTCCGCTGTCCACCCCCGGGCCCCGCGGGGAGCAGGCGGGGCTGGCAGAGAGCTGGTTTCACCGGGAGGGAGGAGGGAGGAAGATGGAGAACGGGAAGCAAAGGCGCCACTGCGTGGTCTGCGGTGGGGCAGAGAACCGCGCCCGCGGTCAGCCGACAGGAGGGAGGGAGCGAGGGAGACAGGGACGTTATGGGAGCAGGAAAGCCCTCGGGGACATTCTCGGAATTATCTACAAGACACTGGAGCCTGAGACGGGAACAGGTGGGAGCTCTGAGCAGGCGGAGGCCAACCGCTCATTCCACCAGCGCCCCCGGGGAGAACATCAGGCCCCCACCCTCCCGTGGGGGCCCCACGACAGCAGCCCAGCGGCGTCACCTCTCCGAGCCTCTGTCCCCTCCTGCAAACTCCCGACTAAGACCTGCCCGTTCTTCTGTGGGTGGCACCTTCAATTGCACCCTTGCTCCTGCGTCCCGGGGGAGCAGCCCTCCAGCCTTTGGGTCGCATGGCCTCGGTGGGAGGGGCTCGGCAGAGCGCTGGCACCCAGCCAGAGAGGGCCCTCCACCAGCCTCCCTGGGGACTCTGTCCCGCGGTCATCGGAATCAGGAATGTGTAGAGTGGACTTCATAGCCGGGGTTCATCTGTCATTGAGGTCCAGCAGAACACGGCAATAAGTAAGGGCTGAGTGCCCAGAGCCCCCGCGGGTTCAAGGAGGTTGGCGGGAGAGGCGGAGGGGGGCACCACCTCCCAGGGTGAAGGCTGGTGCCACCAGGGGGGTGTCCGAACTGCTGGGCAGCAGGTGCAGAGGGCCCCAGAGAGCCACTGGCGAGGCCCGCCGCCCTGGCCGCAGTCCGCCGGGAAGTGGAACAAGGGCGCCGGGCCCTCCCCAGAAGGCAGGACAGCGCGGCACAGGCAGGACGAGCCCCCGCGTCCGCGTCCACCGCCCCAGCTCCCGCAGGAGGTCACTCTCAGTCGCGACCTGCGGCTGCGGGCAGCAGGGGCTCCCCTTGAAGTCGCTTAAGGAAAAAATCAATGACTCGACCACACATCGGACGCTTTCTAGAATAAGCGCACAGCGAGTCCCCAACGCATTGACATGTGGGCCTTTGAGAGTTCCCGATCAGTTCTAGGTACTTGGTCGCTGGTCAGATTTGTGATTTGCAAGTATTTTCTCCCAGGCTGCGCTGTGCCTTTAAATTCTCTTCACGTGGTTTTGTGCAGAGTAAAAAGGAAAATTTCCATGAACTCCGACGAATACATTTTTCTTTTGCGGGTCATGTTTTTGGGGCTAAGTTGCGGAAGTGCTCTTTAACCGGCGATCCCTGCCTTCTTCTCCAATTCGCTTCTGAAAGGCCTGCAGACCTACGTCTTACAGCCGCGTCCACAGGCCATTTAGAATTGATTGGTGTGGGCTTACGGCGCGAGGCCCGGGTCGGGGTTCCTTCACGCTGTCTGCGGACGATCCCCCGTGGGCGGAGGGCCCGCCCCCCTGGCGGCTTTGTCTGCCGGCGCCAACACTGTGTCCCTTCCGGGGAGCGTGGGCGCCCTTCTTCATTGACGTGCATTTCCTCCACTCCTTTTAACTATCACTGTCCCAAGGCTCTGATGGCATTACAGTTTCTGCTTCGGCCATCACCCACGGTTTATAAAAGCACGCGGAGAAGAGCCCACGGTGGGCACCCGCATGCCCGTCCTCTCTCGCCTCCTTTCTCCCTTCCCGGTGTGTCACGATTGTCCATCTGCCACTTCCTCTCTTGGAAGGACCTCCCGAATCCAGTCTGGAAAAGCCGGTCCGCCGGCGCCGATCCCTTTACCCCGCCTTCGCCCGAGGCCTCTCTACCGCCCGCCTTCTGGGGAGGACGCGGCCACCCAGGCGGAGTCTGCGACAGCCAGTCTGGCTGCCCCTCGCCTGCTCACACCCGGCCTCCCGGTTCCAGAAGAGAAACCCGCTGTCACTCAGTTTGGTTTTTACCCACAGGTAAAGCATCACATCCTTCTGGCCACTCGTAACACGTTTTCCGTGTCGGCATTTCCAGGAGTTTCATGATGGTGTGTGCAGGCGTGGGCTTCTCTGGGTCGATGCCGTTTGGCCTTCACTCATCTTCTTAAACCTGCAGGTGAAAGTCTATCGCCGAATTCGCAGATTTTCTAGCAATTGTTCCTTGGAGCCCTCGCTCTTTCTCCCCCAGGGTTCCGACGTGATGAATGTTGGAGATTCGTGCACAGGGCCGTAGGTCCCAGGGGGCGTTTCTTATTTTTCTCGACCTTTTTCTCGGTTGTTCAGAATGGGCAGCTCTGTCCTCTGGTTCGCCGGCTCTGTCCTCTGTCACCTCTAGTCTCCTGCCGTGTGTCTCCAGCCAGTTTTTAAAAGTTCGTTTTCAGTCCCATGATTTCCACCTAATTCTTTTTGACAGCCTCCATTTGTTTGCTGAGATTTTCTCTTGTTTCTTTTCATGTGTTTCAAGAGAATTTGTAATTGATTGTAAATGCGTTTTTATAACAATCGCTTTAAAATCCTGTCATCATTTCAGCATCAGATTCACTCTGGTGCCGCGGCCGGGGAATTATCTTTTCTCATCCAGACGGTGACTGTCCTGGTTCTCGAAATGACAGGGAATTTCCGTTGGGCTGCGGGCACCTTGTCCCTGATGTAAGGAGCCCCTGGACCCTAGTTTAAAGCCTTCATTTTAGCAGGTGCCCCCCCAGTTTACTGTAAAGCCCAGGTTCCGGCCAATTTGGCGGGGCTGCTGAGTTCGTGAACCTTGGCGGCATTACCTTGGCCTGCTTGGTTTATCCGGGCTGCGGCGGCCTCCTGTGGGTTTCTGCTGAATCCATGTGAGGGGCCGGTGGGGTTTCTGCAGGCCAGGCCCCGAGTGTCTCTTGATGCGGAGGGAAGTCTCAGGGTTCCCTGGTCAGGCACCGGCGTGCCCCCCCGCCCCTGCTGGCGCCCCCGGCTCTCACCAGGTCTGCTCAGGGGATGGGCACCTCAGGCCTGCCGGGGCCACGAGGCTTCCCAGGCTGCAGCATGTTGTTGGGGGCAGCCCCCTTGTCGCTCCCTCCAGCCCTCCCGGGGTCTCTAGGGTGTGTGGGGGCCGTCTTAGGACAGGTGGGGAAGGGGTGTGTCTCCCTGGCCACTCATTTTTGGAAAAGCTCCCCACCGATACCCTTGGCAGTGGTTCTGGCCTCACCTGGTGTCGTGGGGGGCAGGGGGGGACCCGTGTTTGCTTGAGAAGAGAAGCGAGCCCGCGGGGCCGGCATCTGTGGCCCTCCAGGGTGCAGGAAGTGCCGGACCCCTTCCTCCTGTGGGTGGAGAGGCAGGAAGCGCCCTGCTGCTGTGCTGTCCCTCTGTTCCGCAGGCTCCCAACCCGTCTGCCCTGGTCCTGCCACCCTCCGAGTCCCCCGGGCCGTCTCTGGCCCTGCACCCAGGTTTCTGGCTGCACTTCGCAGAGAGGCGCCCTTCACCTGGACCTCAGTCCTCGTCCTGGCCCCGTGGGTCTGTCTCGCCCCCATGACCCCTGCCCACTGACTGTTTCGAGGGTCTTCCTCCAGTCTCTCCTCCTCCCCCCGCCACACTCCCACGCGGGGCATCCGGCCTGGCCCCGGCGTTCAAACAGCCTGCGCGTGCTGAGGATGCGAGCTTCTCCCGGAGGCACAGCCTGGGGCCGTAGGCTTGTGCCTCCGCCGGCTACTGAAGCGGCCTTCCCATCAGATGCTTTCGTGCGCAACAGCGCCCCAGCAGCGCCCCGGGTTCCAGGTCCTAGGTCCCCAATGCCCGTACGTCTGTGTCTCCACTTCGGGAGGCTGCGCCCGGGCATTCGGACCGGAAACGAAGGTGTGGCCTTTGCGTGGCGGCGTCCTCTGTGGCCCAGACATAGCGCTTTAGTCCTGCCCCTCGGCTCATCTTCACCGTCGCAGCCTCTCCCAGCCCGCTCGTCCCCTGCCCCCGGCCCCAGCCCAACCCCCTCTGGGCCCCACGGCCTCTCGCTTCCCTACGGCAGGCAGAGTGAGTGTTTGGAAGCACCCGGCACCCCAGGTGGGGAGACGATCGTCCCTTTGATCCCAAATGGTCTCTGAAGTCGGGGGTCTATGGCAAGAAGTCGGTAAGTCACTCCCTCAAGAGCTCGGCCTGGTAGGTATGGATTTACAGACACGATGTCTGTAGGAAGGGAGTCTCTGCACCCGGAAGGGCCGGGACGCAGTCCCACTGCACAGGACGAAGCCTCCCGCGTCCGCCCCGAGGTGCGGCATCGCAACCGCGCGGGCGGCCACCGCCCTCTCATTGCAGGGCAGGCGCCCGCGGCCTGCTTTCTGCAGGGGGCGCGCAGAGGGGTGACGGAGCCTGCCCGGTACCGGGAGAGAGCAGAGCGCGCAAGACTCCCAGACCTCGCGGGACGTGCGCCTTGCCGAGCGTAAAGTGGGTGCGGCCCCAGGGGTCACGTGAGTCTCGAGCAAACACCGCGATGGGCTCACGGCCCAGAGCTTTCGCAGGTGAGCTGGTGTTTCAGGTCTCACCTCCCCGCTGGCGGCTGAAAATATTTGCTGTGTAGCAGGAAGAAAACATAATCACTTTAGACACACAGTCACTAATTTCTCTCTCTTTTTTGATTTGATTGTGTGCAGGGTACCTGGAAAGCGAGGACAGTCTCAGCTAGAGGCCCCCCACTCCGGCCACGGCCAGACTCCTCCGGGCCTAGCTGTGCATCTCGGGAAGCCCCTCAGCTCTCCTGGGCCTCGGTTCTTATACTGGGAGAAGGCAAGTGGCAGGGAGAGGGGGGAGGGGACTGAGGAAGGAGGTGGAGGGAGGGGAGGGAGAGGGGGAGGAAGGAGGGGGAGACAGAGGCAGAGACAGTGAGACCTTCTCATCCCGGCTGGCGTGGCTCAGTGGATTGTGTGCCAGCCTGTGAACCCAAAGGTCACCAGTTCAGTTCCCAGTCAGGGCACAGGCCTGGGTTGCAGGCCAGGTCCCCAGTAGGGGGTGCGCGAGAGGCAACCACACGCTGATGTTTCTTTCCTTCTTTCTCCCTCTTCTCCTCTCTAAAAGCAAATAAATAAAATCTTTTTTTTTTTAAGAGCATTTCTCTCCTCCACTTCTGTACCCAGCACAGGGCTCACGACGGAGCCCCAGCGAGCTCCGCAGAGAGGTGCTCGCTCAGCGGCAGGCACGGGACAAATTACGTCCTAATCATAACTGCTTTTGTCTCCCGATGATGTTTTGTCTTATATGACCATTTCTGCAGAAATAATTGATTTTATGGCTTAATTTCATTCCTTGCCTATCATGTTGGAGACATAAGCACATAATGAGATTGTTGTCTAACGTTCACCGAGATTAAACACCAGCAGAGGAGCTGGGATTAATCAGCCCCGTTTCTCTCATTAGATTTTCTGGAGTGACGTGAGTGAACAGGACCCGGTGTGCAGGCTGTCCCCAACAGATGTGGCCCAAAAGTTTCAATGTGGCCGACACCCGGGGGACATGTGGCCGACCCTGGAAAGGTGGGCTAGGGAGTCTGGGTGCCAGGCGCTGCCAAGGTCCTGCGGTGCCCTGTCTGGTCCCCAGGGCATCAGCCCTGGACTCTCCCCCAGGTGATGGCCTGGTGTGGTGGTTCCACAGAGAGGAGTCTGGTCTGAACTCTAGTCCAGGCACCACGTTTCCTTGGCAACCACCCTGGGGCTGGGTAGCAGGGAGCAGAGAGATGGGCAACCTGGAATCAGGGGTGCAAAGGCAGTGCCGGGGGTCTTCCCAGTCCCGTAGACCCTCCGACCTCGTGGAGTCTGCAATCCTCCCTCCAGGATGCACTGGCGCCCCCCGAGCCTCGCCGGCTGAGGGTGCGGCCCCTGCGGCCCCTGCGGCCCCTGCTCCGGAGGAAATTCGGCTCCACTGAGGCCGGGCTGTTGCTCTTGGGCCACTTTATTCCCCTCTGGGAGCTTCGTGTGCAAGAACGAGTTGTAATGGACCTACCGCACTGGACTGTTTGGAAGAGTAAACGCAGTGTCACACACCCACGGTTCGTCAGGGTTAGGCATAAAAACAGAGGCCTCACAATACTCATTTATCCTCTCTGAATGTGGCCGAACATTGCCTGGTGGCCCCCGAAATGGATTTCGTTGTTTGTCTGAGATTCCAGTTTAACCGGGCCTCCTGTGTTTCTTCCAGCAGCCTTCACACACTCACACACACACTCCCACACGCTCTCACACACACTCACACTCACACACACATTCTCACACGCTCACACTCTCACACATACTCACACACACACTCACACACACGCTCTCACACACACTCTCACACACACACATACACACTCACACACATACTCTCACACACACACTCACACACACACTCACACACGC
>PVJD01016108.1:0-22331 GCA_004026545.1 Mormoops blainvillei | reverse complement strand
GTTGGTAAAATTACAGATGGCTTATTTTTTATTTGATTTTGCCATCTACTATAAAATAAAATAATAGTATTTTGTATCATTTCCATGAAGAGTATCTTGCATTGAAAAAAGGTGTCAAGGGTAGGTGGAATCTGCCTCTACAACCAAAAAGGCCATCAAAGTATTTTCCTGAACGATAAACAGAGTCCTCTGCCTGGAAACCGGAGAGCCCGCGTCCAGGTCACGGCAGCCTGAGCAAGGGGGGAAGCCACCCGAACAAGAACACAGTCCTTTCCCCTGAGGTGTCTAAGCACAGTCAACCCTGGCGCTTGGGAGCCCTGCAACCTGGTGTAGGTGAGGAGGCCAACAGTCATGAATCTGGGCTTAACATGTGACCAGTCGTTGTGCCATTCACAGGCTGAGAACACCCTATTACCAGAAGAGTCCCTAGGCTCACTGAGACCAACTGTACCCTGAGTAGCCGTTAAAAATAGGGTTGTGAAAGTTAAATGTTCCATAGCGTTGTTGTAAACTCAAAGCACCTGCCAATTTAGTGCCCGACAGGATCGCCACACACGCTCGCACTCCGCCCTGCTTGCTGATGCTAACTCACCCAGAGCGCATAAGGTGTGAAGCTCATACAGTGTGCCAGGCACCGTCCTGCGTGCAGTAGGCCTGGCGATGACCAGAACAGACTCAGTGGGTCCAGCCTTTTACATTTCATTTCGTGGAAGACGCGTGCCCTGCTTTTCTCTCCCTCAGTGCTTCCTGCCCAGTTCCCTGTGGCTTCTTGAATGTGAGCCTCCCAGGAGCTGCAATTTTTATTAGTTGTTTCCTCTGCCGTACACCCAGGACCTAGAACACCTGCCTGGCGCAAGAGTAAGGGCTCAACAAATAATTATTGAACGACGGTCTTCATGTGTGCTGTGCCCACGATGGAGAACATGCTTCCCCTGCCTTTTTGCAAACAGAAGCTTTATTTCTGTGAATTCGACTTCGTTCAGTTTAAACACCACTCTCTCTGGGAAGCTTTCTGGGATTAGCCAGATTCCTCTGGTAATTATTCTCTTGGTACCTTGTACTTCCCTTTTTAGCACTTGCCATCATAGTAATCACACAGTTACTTACACTGTCTCTCCTGTTTGCATAGAGACCCCAAGAAGCCGAGGACCAGGCCGGTCTTGTTTGCCACTATATCCCCGGTTTCTAGCACAGAGCCCGGCCCATGGGAGTCACTCAATGAACGTTTGTCAAGTGACCAACTGATGAAATGCCTACGACTTGATGACCACCGAAACCTCACTGAAAATGGGGTTTTTGTCATCGCTGTGGTTTTTGACGGTGATGATGGACAGCTGGCAGCAGAAGAGATCGCAGAACCAGGCTGAGCCCCAGGGCATTTCCTGCCCCCCAGTGCTGTTTCTGCGAGTAGATACAGGAAACGGGGGAAGGCACTGCAGTCACTGACTCATTCGGCGAACCTGTGCAGGTGTTGTTAGGTGAGATACAAAAATCAGTGAAGCCGTCTCTGCTTTTGAGGGGCTTACGGTTTCGTAGGGGTTCCAGGCCTAAACATAGAAAGTCACTGACATGTGGGAGGCTGTATTAGTTTTATAGGGGTAGCATAACAAAGTACCACAACCTGAGTGGCTAGAAACTTACCATTTCACAGCCTGGAGGTTAGTCCAAGACCAAGGTGTCAGCAGGGCCGCACTCCCTCTAGAGGCGTGAGGGAGAGATCTGTTCCAGGCTTCTCTGCTAGGTGTAACTCCAAGTCTCCACATGGCATTCTCCGTGTGTGCGTGTCTCTGTGTCTAATGTCATCTTTTTATAAGAATATCGGTCATATTGGATTAGAGCCCACCCTAGTGACCTCATTTTTACTTGATTATCTTTAGGAACACCCTATCTCCAAATAAGGTTATGTTCTCAGGCACCAAGGGTTAGGACTCCAAAACAACTCTTTTGAGGGACATAATTCAACCCAGAACCGAGGCACTCGGAGAGAAGTCTGCATAGGATTCAGCGGGGCTGCAGAAAGAACTAGACTACTCCAACAGAGGTGGGGGTGGGGAGGTCAGGGAGAGTGCAGGAAAGACTTCCCAGAGCAGGTAAATCTTGGACTGCGTCATGAAGGGTGAATGGATATTTTACAAGAAGCCTGGGTTGGGGGTGGGGGTGTGTATATGATGTGAAAGGGGTGGGATAAGGTGGGCGGGAGCCAGATCATAAAAGACTTGGCATAACCAAAGTGTTGGTTCTGAAAGTCCTTGAAGTCCTCCAGGCTTCTGAAATCCTCCATCCATTCAATAGTTGAATGGAAAACGCAGCCACGTCATAAACAGTGGGAAGCCTGGATTCTGTGAAGAGCTGGTGTGGTCTGATGGCGGAGGAGGCGGGACTCGCGACTCATCACGGCTCTCGGCCTCTGCTGCTGCTGCAGCCCGTCCTTTGCATCCCTGGGTCATTTCTGGGAGGCGAACTGTGCTCCACGGTGGGGGCGTGGCAAGCTTACGCCGCAGGCGTGGGAGAGCAGGAGGCCACGGCGCAAAGCAGACACAGCTTGTTATTAAACAGTACCCATGCTGCCTCCATCTTGCCTTGGTCGCCTCCACGAAAGAAAAGTTCTCACCAGCCAACTTTATCTTCTTAGGCTCCTGTGACCCCACCTTCTTTGACTCACCAGTTAGAAGTTTTTAGAAGCTTTTAAAAAGACCAATGCCCACGACCACCTCCGACTGTCAGTCAGACCGTATGGGAGTGGGCCCAGGCAGGTGGATATCTTAAAGCTCCCAGGTGATTCTAGAGTGGCCCCAGCACGGAGAATTCTGCTCAGTGTCTAGACCTAGTTCATACCTCCCCTGCCCCGATGTCCTGGCTGCTAAGGACAGCTCCAGTTCCTATTATCTAATTACACAGAGCGACTCTTCTCTCTCCCTCTCTCTCTCTCTCCCCCCCCGCCACCCCTGCTCCCCCTTCTCTCTCTGCCCCCTCTTTCTCTCATTCCCTCCCTCCCCTGCCTGAGCTGCCCTCACTTATCCTGGTCTAGGCAACTTAGGACATCTCAAAATAAGTAAATAAACAAACAAACAAATAAAATCCTGATGTGCTCCTACACAACAGAATTCTTTTCCTCTAAAATGGACTGTGTCTCTCCCGTAGGAGGAGAAAAATTGCAACTGCCAGCTTTTGTTTTAAATATCACATTTCGATGATTTTAAGACTCAAATATTTTCCACATGTTAACCTATCCGAACTGGGTATGCCTTAATCACCGACGGGTTATCATAGTTCATTTGACGGTGTTTTTTCAGTACTTCGAATAATGATATAACTTATAATTACCAAAGGATTTGATTTGGTGAAATAACATAGCAATAACCTTTTTAATTCCTCCTGCCCCAAGGGCAGCTGTTGCTGAGGAGTTGAGACTTTATGCTGTAGGTAGTTGGGAGCCATTGAAGGCTTGTGAGTGAAGCAGTAACATGGCAGAGCCTGGCTTTCTAGAACTACTTTGTCTCACACCCACAGGAATAAGGCAGGGGCGCCCCACAACCGGACCAGAGCAGCCAGGCCTGCCTAGGGGAGAGGGGTCCAAACTTGGCTCCTTGGGGACATGAAGGATTTCAATTTCCCGTGTTAAGGCTCCCCTTGGGGAAGGCCTCCCAGCTGTCCCCCAAAAGACCTCAGAGGTAGCATTCGTTGCCTTGATGAATTCTCCACTCGCAGAGCCCGCTCAGCTGCCAGCCAGAGACCTGGCTTCGTTGGCCCTCTCCACCCGGGCCTCACTTACCCAGGCAGCCAGGCATTAACCGAGCACACACGAGAAGCCTGATATATAAACTACAGGGTGCCCATTCATCAATCCATAAAGAGAAATAACGCTGGCAGGCAGACAGCACTCTCGAGCAGGGAGATCAGACCATTCCTTCCCTGAAGACAAGTATAACGAGAAATCAGTTTATTCATTTATAATGAGAAATCCACTTTCACGAGCGTTGAAAGTTCACACTGGCCGGAGCAGTTTGTTCTTTCCCTGTTGAAAAATGAAGCCAAATTATCCAGAAGAGACTTAGTGAGCCAGGAATCAGGGCAAGGGTGAGGGTGGGGCATTAGATACTTCTCTCAGATGAATTGCGGGCGGCAGTCCTGCCCACTATAGGGATTGCTCTGCCCGGTAACCTCACTGCTCAGGTCCGCTGGCAAAGCTTGTTTCTTGCCTGGACACTGGATGGACGGACATTGCCAGCATTTGCCCCTGAGGCTTGTCATGTTAAGCTTCCAAGGCTGGCCAGTTCCCATCTTTTGCAGTATGGCCCTCCTGCCCCCAAAGTAAGTAGGGCTTTGTTTACTCCCTCCCAATCACAATCAAATCCAGCCTCATCTAGTCAAGGACACACTTAAACACAGTCTCTTGGGTTTTCCCACAAATGGCTTATCCCAGCCTTTATATGTGTAGTTTTTCGTGTAACCCTTTACAAAGGTATTTACAAGTTCTTAGGGGCTCCTGGCTGTCACTTCCTGGGGACTAGCAGCAGGAGAAAATAACTTTCTTTTAAATGTGGAACTTAATTCCCCTTTCTCCATCCTGGGCATGGAAACCCCTCCTCCCCCAGGGCTGGAGCAGCCTGCATGGCTTGTCCCCAGGGTCCCGTGAAATAAGCTGGACTTCGTATTCCGGAAAGAGGAAGACAAGAGCCTAGCACAGGAAGGGCTCATTAGCAGCCTCAGACCAGGGATGGGCTAGTTGGGTCTGCAGTGCAAGGGTCATCCTCTCAGGGGGTTAACGATGCAGACTCTGACTGCACACAGAGCTGGGTTCCAATCCCAGTTTTGCCCTAGACACTGCACTGAAACTCTCTGAACCTTATCTCTAAAATAGGATAATAACACTTCTATCTCCCGGAAGGATGAAGTAAAATAATAACGCACAGTGCTTGGCACATGGTAAGCATTAGCTTTCCTCTTTCTTTCACAGTTTTTCTCATTATTGGAAATTGTTCAAAAGCCTTAGACCTCCAGGAAAAAAGCCCCTTCTCTGCAGTCTGACCAATCCCACCCACCCAGGCATTTCAAATGGAATGGGAGAGGTGTAGTAGTTAAATTCCATTCTTTTTTCTTTCAATGCCTCATACACACCAAAATGTGCACATCGACGCATTTATGTCTAAGATTTACTTTAAAATAATGGGATGCGGAAGTGGGGAATGGAAAGTATAGAGAGAAGATGATTGGCTAGGAGTTGATAGCTATTGATGTTGGATAATGGGTACAGAGCTCTTTATTCTGTTTTTTGTACTTTTGTATATATTTGAAATTTTTCAGATTGGAGTCTCATTCATAAGATATTTTTAAAGAAAAAAATCTTATGAATAAGCTTCTATATGTCAGACACTAGTTGAGATAAGGTTTAAAAGAAGAATAAATCCCAGCTCTGCCACTGACGAATTTACAGGCCAGTGGAAGGGACTGGCATGTTAATGACCATGCCAAGTAGAGTGAGGCTGAACAGTAGGCGTGAGGGCCCAGCAGAGCCCCTTGCCCCGCTCCTGCTCTCCTCCGAGACGGCATCGCTGGCATGCACAAACGCAGGCTGTGCAGAAGAGTGTGCCTGACTGGGCGCTGTTCCCGCCATTGTAAACTTCAGGGCTCAGTTTATATGTCACTTCCTCGGAGAGCCACTTCCTCCTTGTCCCTTCCAGGATGAATCAGGCGCCTTACTCTGAGCTACCTGTGCATTAGCCTTTGACACAATGAATAGAGTAGTTATTTGGGGGATTAGGGGGAGGGATGGAGGAGTCGTCCCTGAAACCTTACATAAGGCAAAGCTCCTATAATTCAGGACCTGAATTTTTCTCATGAGAAAATCCACTTTCAAGAGTACTTGAAATCTGCTTTCAGAAGTTCACACTGGCCCAAGTGGCTGTTCTTTCCCTGTTAAAAAACGGCACATCAACAATTGTGGTGCCCCCAGGAGGCAGAGTGTGAACCTTATCTGTAAGTCAGTGCGTTAGCTTGCATTGCACTTGAGCAACATTTGACCAATTTATAATTTGAGAAGCTTTTTATTTCTTCAATATTTTTGCATAAATGAGACAATATACAAGGTCTGTCCAGAAAAAGTCTAACCATTGTAAAGATAATGAGATTGGTTTGTGTGACATCGAAGTAACCTTGCAGCCAAGGAGAGTGGACTGGAATATGCATGCATGCATATATACAGTGAACAATAAAGATTTCACTGTACTAGTTAGTGGGGGTGGTAGACACAGTTGAGTGAGCATGTGTACTGTGTGGCCGTTGCATTCAAAATGACTGAGAGAGTGGAGCCACTAATCTGCATTCAATTTTGCATTAAGCTTGAACATTCCTCCATGGAAACTATTCAGATGATTCAGAAGGCCACAGCTACGTGCAACTAGTAATTGGCAGCTTCATCACAACAATGCACCTGCTCATGCATCACATCTTGTGCAGAATTTTTTTGTGAAACATCAGATCACCCAGGTAACTCAGCCCCCTTACAGTCCAGATTTGGTACCCTGAGATTTCTGGCTTTTCCCAAAACTAAAATTACCTTTGAAAGGGAAGAGATTTTAGACCATCAGTGAGATTCAGGAAAATCTGATGGAGCAGCTGATGGTGATTGGGAGAACTGTTAGGTCCTGAGGTGCCTACTTTGAAGGGAACTGAGTTTCATTGTCCTATGTACAATGTTTCTTGTATCTTGTATCTTCTTCAGTAAATGTCTCTATTTTTCATATTACATGCCTGGATACTTTCTGAACAGACCTTTTATTTCTACCATACTATTCAAATCTGAAGCATAATTTGAAATTGCACAAAACTTGATTTTTCAATTATATTATCTGTTTACTTCCCTGATGGTCTTCTTTCTCTCCTCTCTTCCCAGCTGAGTAGAAGGAAGGAGGGGGAAGGAGGGGAGGAAGGAATGGAGGAAGGCAGGAGAGGGTACAATTAGATAGGAACACTGTCTTCTCTTCCTCTTCTCTCTCCCCCAACCCTAATGCAAAAAACATGTCATATAAGGATTTGACATTAGCAATAATCTTTTCTGTGCTGAGCAGTAACTGACATGTAAGTGATGTTAAATCCTACTACTGACAAGCATCCCCATTTAGGTTTGTCATTTCACTTTCCAGAACCTTCATTCCCTGATCTATAGCACAGGAACAGCAAGTACTGACCTCACTTCCTAAGTATCACAGAAGGGTCATACTAGATAGCGCAGGAGAAAGCCCTTGTAAAGCTGTAGACTCACGTTAGGGGTGGCATGACCAGTTGCCACAGGGCACCCACAGCCTGGCGCTTCTGACCCATCTCGCTAGGAGGCCCCAGGTGTGGCTGAGCTTATGTTTACAAACCAGTTTAAGAAGCAGGGCTTTACTGGCTAGTGTGGTTCGGTAGATTGCGCTCTGGCCAGCAAAAAAAGGTCACCAGTTTGATTCCCAGTCAGGGCACATGCCTGGGTTGCGGGCCAGGTCCCTGGTTTGGGGCTTGCAAGAGACAACCAATCAAAGTTTCTCTCCCTCTCTTTCTCCTTCCCTTCCCCACCCCTAAAAAAATGAATTTTAAAAAATCTTTATTTAAAAAAAGAAGAAGCAGGGTTCTAAAAGAGCTTGGGTTGCTTCTGGTTAGGGGACCTCTTTCTTTTAATTTTCTTTCAAAAAAGGAGGTAATTTGCTCTATCACTAGTGCACATCGCAGTGTCTGAATTAGCAACACGAGTGCAGAAGAATTTCCTGAGGACCAGGTTAAAAATACTTTTCTTTATGGAAACAGTGATATGTGCTTATTAAAAAGTAAATGATATAGGAATATAGAAAATATAAGGTAAAGGCCTATTTTTCCAAATACCACCTCTACCCATTCCCAGAGGTAGCCACTGTTAAAATAAACATGTAAGACTATCTGGGCATAGTGTCCTGCGACCTACGATTTACTTTTTTCACTTAACCGCAAAAGGCATTTTTGGGTTTTGGGTGTGTGGGGTTTTGTTTTTTGTTTTTTCTTCTTTTTCTTTTCTTTTTTTACCAAGAGTGAACATTTTAAAATAAATTTTGAAGGAAATATAAATTTTTTACCAAGGGAATTGCTCATTCTAATGTGTTTCTCAAGCCCCAAACAGAGTTGGAATGTTATCCTAGTATCAGAGAGGAAATCAAGCCCTATGCACACCTTTATCACCTGTTTGTCCTCCCAAACTAGAACATGAGCTTCTTGAAACAGCATTCCCAGGACCAGCACAATGTCCGGCACAAATAAATGTTTGCTGAGCGAATAAATAAATAAACAAATGGAACAGTCCTTGTGATCCCTGGGGCATGAACCCCTACTAGGCCCATTCTGTGCTTTACGGCATCTTGCTTTCCCAGCACTTTCTTTCACACGTTAGGTCATTTTTCCCCACAACAGCCCTGATTTATGTTGCTCTTTGTATTTTATTTTATCATTATTTTAGAGGTGGAGAAACTGAGTCATAGTGAGGTCACTGAACTGGGCCTAGAACACAAATATTTTTTATCGCCCCCGTTCTTTATACTCATTAATGCCAGCCTCTGTTATGTACAACAGTCAAAGGAGAACAGAACCAGGTTAATTTCTCCACAGCTGGGAACTTTTCTGAGGCGGCGAGGGTTAACCCTCTTCAGCCTGTGAACGAAGAAGGCTACTTTAAGTCAGGTGCTGCACTGCTGGGCATGCACTCTAAGGAACTCCATGAAGTCCTCTCTTTTGCAAGTGCATCTTCTGCCACCTGCTGGGTGAAAGCAAAATTTCATTCCTGCCATTCATCAGCCATCATAGCAGTTTTCCATCTACTGAGAACCTACTCAGTGCCACGCAATTTACATATATAATTTCTTTAATTCCGCCACACAGCCCTAGAAGGTAGATCCAAGTGTAGTTCTTATTTTCAGATGAGGCGAATGAGGTTTACAGTGGTTAGGTAACTCGCCACACACGTACTAGTTTCCTAGGACTGCTATAACATCACCACAAACTTGGTGGCTTAAAACAACAGGAAATGGCCTAGCTGAATAGCTTAGTGGGTTAGAGCATCATCCCAATATTGAAGGTTATAGGTCCGAACCCTGGTCAGGGCACATATAAGAATCAAGCAATATGTAAGTGGAACAATAAATTGATCTCTCTCTTCCAGTTCCCTCTTCCTTCTCCTCTCTCTAAAATTTAAAAAAAAAGAAAAAATTTTTAAAAATTTTAAAAAGCACAATAGGAACTTATGCTCTCATGGTCATGGAAGTCACAAGTCTGAAATCAAGGTGTTGCAATCAAGGTGTCGCCCTGCTCCTTCCGGAACCTCTAAAGGAGAATGCTCCTTGCCTCCTACAGCTTCTCGTGGCCCCAGGAGTTCCTTGGCTTTTGGCTGCATCCCTCCTATCTCTGCTTCCTTCTTCACTGGTGGTATTTTCCTCTTTCTTTCTGTATCTCTCCTATGTGTTTCTCTTATGAGGATATTTGTCATTGAATTTAGGTTTCACCAGGATAATCCAGGATGATCTCTTCTCAAGATTCTTAATTTCATTACATCTACAAAGACCCTTTTCCAAATAAGGTCACATTCACAGGTTCCTGAGACTAGGAGGTAAACATATCTTTTGGAGAGTGGGGGTGGGCACCATTAGACGCACTGCCCCAGGTTCCACAGTTGATAAATTACATTGCCTATGCTCCAAATTATTGTTAGAGGGGTCAAGTTTGTTGCTAGCGACTCACCTTTGTGCCTCATCTACCCTTCAATCCCTATCATTTTCTTCAAGGAACAAAAAAAAAAAAAAGCCTCACACTCTGAGACTCCCCACAGATGCTCATTGCGTAGGGGAGACACATGATTTATTATCCAAACGAGGACACGTTTGAGAATAAAAGAGTAAAAGTGAGAATTAACAATTATCCTCTGATAACAGCAAACCAGGGCTGTGCTGGGCAAACCTAGATGTGGGGCCCGTCATTGCCTCCCCATAGCAGGTCCCTCCTGCTGGCTTTTCCAGAACTGTGCACTTTTCCCTTGTCGTCTTTTGCACCCGAAGTCACCTCCCTCCCATTGCACACCTCTGCCAGAAAGGTGATCAAAAAACCAGGAGGCCCAGCAGATGCCTACTAAACAGGTGCTCAGTTCATTTTTTAAATGTTTGTTAAACATGGACTTTGTGCCGCAAATCACTGGCACGCAATCCTCACCCTTAAGGAGTTTAGAGACTAGTGAACAGGCAAAGAGCCAGAAATGCAGTCAGTACGGCCAGCCGCTGAGCAGCTGCCTGATAGAGGAAGTTGCACCTGAGAAAAGGGACGGGACTGGCATGACACAGGGTGCTCCAGGTGTTCTAGATACTTTATTTCATGCAGTGTTCACAGTCCTATACGGTACAGGCCCACAGTCCATTAGCAGAACTCCCTGGGGCCAATGTGTTTTGGAATTCAGGCATTTCTGGATTTTTGAGAAGTAATATGTTATAAGAATTTAATATCATTTACCCAGTGGTCTGGAGCCATATCCCATAACTAATATATTCATAATTCTGTAGCGAATCATGCAAATTCACATTAAATAAAATAAACACAAACTATAAAAAGCTTCATGTCAGTTCAGGAAAGGGTTTTACTGCCAAATCAAGTTAGATCAATTAGATTAAATAAGTTAAGAAAACTGCTGAATAAGTTAAGAAAAGGATATTTGTTTTTATAGCTTTTGCATTTGGGGATTACAAGTAAGAGGTTGTGGGGCTGTGTCATTCGCTTCAATTTTCAGACAAAGAAACTGAGGCTCAGAAAAGTTAAGGGACTTGTCCAAGACACAGAGCTGGTTAAGTGGTGCGGCTGGAACCGGAGCATGCGCCTGTCTGCCTGGCTCACTGCAACATCGTTCCGTTTCTGTTTTCGATTTGGGTAAGCCGCCTGAGCCCTACCAAGCTCTGAGCAACATCAAGATTTCTGGAATAATAGCGGCTGCTCCAGTGCCACCATCTTTGTAGAAACACATGAACCAGAGCTGTAAGTCACATGAACCTGCACAGTCTTTTTGTTTGCCCGTGTGTGCGACCCGCCGTTCTTGACATCTGGTAGAGTGAGTAATCCTGTGGCTTCAGGCAGGGGGTGCGCTTCCAACTTGTGCACGCGGAAAGGGCCTTCATTAAAAAGCCATGCAGATGACAACACAGGCAGAGGGGTTTAGCAGCAAAACAAGACATTTCCTTTTTGTTGACCTACTTCAAACATATATGATTACTTAACTTTATAAAAAGAAAATAAAGCCCCTAAGTGAATAATTATTATTCCTAATAGCATCTTTAAAGAAATGGCCCAACCGATAGAAAACAGTAAGAATCCAAGAATAATTTTAAATGTTTGCTTCTTTATTGATGAGGATCGTGTTCCCTGCCCTCCCACTCCCAACACACACATGCAAAAACCCCCATACATCTCACACACACACGCCACATGCATATATACAGTGCATGCATACCACATGCATGCACACACCCCACACACATCACACATATATCACACTCACCACACACATGCACACATCACACATGTACCACAAAAATATATACACCACAGACCACACACATCACACACATACTCATATACCACACACATACACACCACATACACATATCACATGCTACACCTACATCACATGTCGCTCATATACACATACAATGTGCATCCTGAGGATGGCAAAGCTTGGCTGAAATTTGGTCTTTTCACCTCCACTAGGAGGGGGAGTGCTGAGCACTACTGCATGCTGCTGCCCCCGTCAAAGCCGGCAGGCAGAAGATTCTGTCTCCTCAGGGTTAACGTGACTTATCACCACTTTAGGCTCCCTGGGCAGAGAATTCACTGCAGACCAGCGAAGATGCAATTTTCCCCTAAAGTTCAACTTTTCATCCTTCTCTCACAACTAGGTTTTCAACACTGTTTTGTCTCTTTACACAAAAGATGAAATGTCAGAAAATTCTCTTAATGGGTTGGTTTTGCGTTCCTTACACTTCAGCAATGAGGAAAGAAAGACAGCTTACCTAAATTAATCAGAGTTTTCCACTCAAACTGCAACAACGACAATTATGATGACTGCTAACTTTACTGATTAAGAGGTTACTATGAACCAAGCGAAGCTAAGAGTGTTGCGTGATTTATCTTGGGAGAATAATAGTGATCAAAATACAGTTTTCAGGACTATAACATAATATGTGCAAATAGCAACAGCAAATACTCACATAGTATGTTCATGTGCCAGGCACTGTTCTCAGTGCGTTATAAGTAATCCTCTCTTTGTGGCCCATGCAACTACCCTACAAGGTATGCTGTGCTATGCTATGCTATGCTATGCTATCTTGTGGATGGGGAAACTGAGACCCAGAGAGGTTAAGTAACTTGTCAAGGTCACACAACTAGTAAGTAATGCACCATGTAAGTAAGTAAATAACACACTAAGCTAGTTAAGTGGTGTAGCTGGAATTGTGATTGACACACTCAAGTCCTAAAGTCCATGTTCTTTCCTGTGACAGTGGAAATGTTGTGTCTTTAGGGACAAGATCTATTGATATGTCTTATTCATCCCTGTGTCCCAGCTCCCAGCATTGTACCTGGTGAAAATAGATGTTTAACATATGGTCGAGGAGGAAGGAAAAGGGAAAGTGAGAGGGGAAGGGGTGAGGGAGAGAGGGCATGAGCTTCAGAGACACACCCACAGAGCACTCACCATGAAAACAAAGACCAAGGTCCATTTAGTAACCAACTGCATTTTTCCGAGAGAGAAGAGCTGAGGGGTGGATCAATGGGGGTTTGCTTTTGTGAGCTGTCAGACCGTCTGCTATACCCCAAAGGGGGGACCTTCAGAACTCCACCAGTGACCAAGGAATACTACCTGTCAGAATCTGCTCAACACCCCAATGGCAGAATTAAAAGACCCTCCACTGACCAGTGGTGCAACTGGGGGCACAGGAGCATAGCTAAGTAGGAAATGATCATTCCACTGGATCCAGTCGGAAGAGGTAGAGTGTCTTCTAATATTTGTAAGGAAATATTTAGACCTGAAGATTGTGAAGACTATCCTGATGCAATGCAAAATCCAGACTCTGTGGTGTATAGAGAAGTTAAGGGAAACAACTAGCCTACTGCTTCCTCAAGGCTCCAGAAATTGCCATACCTAATTAATGTAGGCATCACACTTCATAGGAGTTATGTGTTTATTTCTATCCCTCCTGCTAGCCCAAGTGCTCCTGAGTTGCAAGGAACTTGTTATTCACCCTTAGTATGTTGTAATGGTCAAACATATGCCTGGGAAGTCAGATTACCTAAAATAACATTAAGGCTTCATCACTCGCTGTGTGACATTTGGCAAGTTACTTAACCTCTCTGAGCCCCTCTTTTCTTATCTGTTTATTAGAAAATAATGACAATGTCTTCCATAAGGGAACTCCATCAGCCACTGAACAAAGATGCCTGGCTGCTGCCTCAAGGAGGAAGGTGCAGGAAAGAATTACTGGGGGAAAGGGAATGGCACTGAAGTCAGGTTCTGTGCACACTGCATCATGAAAGCCTGGTGATTAAGTGACAGATTGATGTAAATTGCTTAGCAAAATGTCTGGCTCATATTTGTAGAGATCAGAATGTCCAAACCTACAGATGATTTTTATAAAAGTGTATTTCAGCACAACAGAGGATACAACTGGAAGCAACATTTCAAAGGAAAGAAAAATACTTCTTAGAAGAGAGCAGTTTGCAGCTTCTTTCATGCATTTTTTTCTTAATTAAGGAGGGAAAGTAAGGAAGAGTACATGAAGGTGGAAGAAAGCTAGGTGGGGATTAGATAATAGGATGGTTAGGAAGATTATGTGCTCTCTTGAGGGTGGTTTCCCTGTCTAAAGAGAGGCATGTCAAAGATGTGTTAACTAGGTGCACCGGAACAATGCACAGGGCTTGCTTAAGGCAAAGATAAACCCTTTACTAAAGAAGTTATAGGCCTGGGGCATGACTACCAACCCTGACCTGTCGGGTGAGGAGTTTATGATCAGGTCTCGCTGTGAGCTTACCTTCCTGCAAAGACAACTATGTTTGCTAGTACTTACACTCCTTTCTTTAGAAATAAAGTCACCAAAGTTTTAGCACAGAGTGTGCCGGGTTTTAGAATGAAGGCTCTGGAGAACTATGGAGAAGTGGTAGGGTGCATGTGGCTAATAGCTGATGTCCACGTAGAGAAGCCATTGCCAAAGTCAAGGTGAGAGGAATACCACGTACTCGTCAGGTGGTGGAGAGAAGCAGTGAGCACTCAGGTGTTTCTGGGGCAGAGTCAGCCAGATTTTATGAATGACGCAGGGAGGGAAGGAGGCAGGTGGAAGGGAGGGAAGAGGCTACGGGACACCCATGTTTTCAGTACGGTAACTAAGTAATTAGAGGATGGAAGAGAATGGAGGAGGAGGAACAGGTTTGGGAGGTAGGTGGTGGGTGTAATGAGGACATGTTGGGGTTGGGGGGAGCGGAGGGTGTCTCTTCTAGATGTCCGACCAAGTTTTTTTCTCATTGCCTCTGGGGAATAATGGTTCATCATCGACATGAGCCCTGAAAAGGGGTTCTGCAAAAGAGCATGTGAATACTCTGTGCCTGAAGATCAAAACAACCTGCAGAGACAGCAACCATTACAGAGGCGCAGCCCACGCCAGCTCTCAGGCAGTGCCCCCTGCCTGTCCGGGCTGGTTTTCTAAGCTGGTAGCTTAGCCTGCCTCGCCCCACACCAGGCTCCGGGGAGAGAGACAAAAGTTATGTACCACGGCACTGAATGACTACATCCACCGTGTCACCAGTGGCTTCTGTGGAACAGATGGTCACAATGTGCAAGTTTTCTTTTTATTGAAGAATCATTTCAGTGAAAATAGCTCATGTGATGGAAAGGATAAAGTCAGAGCCATTTGCTATCGTGGCGCCATTTGCTGAGCAGGCCTGTGACCTTGTTAAACATGACGGCTGTTTTACTCTTCTGAGTATGTCCCCAAGACTGCAAATTGCTAGAAAGCAAGAACAGAACTAACCGCTCCCTACAGCCACAGGCAGAAGATAATGTTGGAACAAACTGCAGCCTCCTGTTACAACGCCCCCAACAGCCCAGGCAGGGGCCTCACAACTGCAACCTCCCACCCTTTTTTAACCCAATTATAATCCAATAAAAGCCCGCAGCCCCCGCCCCTCAGGGCTGGTGTATCTCTCTGCACGATGCTCGCTCCTTTCTTGGAGACTGAATAAAAACTTTACTCTCTATACTTTCTTCTCTTCGTGAATTCTTTCACAGCCCACGTCACCGACCACCCTAACAGCGATCATGTTGAATACACAGCTAACAAGGAAGTCATTTCTCCATTGCAACTCTGCTTTAGCAGACATTTCCCTATAGTTCTATTTTGCACCAACTCCACGTGGGCTCTTCCAAGTCCTGTTAAGCTACAAAGGGCCTTAAGCAAGAATGCTACTGAATGTCCCTACCTCAGACAAAGGAGGTCAGACTGAAGGATGACTGATTTTTTTCCTCTGCAGGGAGCTCTAAGAGGTGAACCCACAACCTTGGAGACCTAGCCCAGCATTTAACCAATGCTAGTGTGTGTCTGTCACGACACTAAATCCTTTATAGGTATGTGTTATCTCATCTAACCCTTAACACTAAACCAGAAGGCAAGGAAGATGAGGCTCAGAGAGGCTAAGGGATTTGTTTAATCCTACACAACTAACAATAGAGAGGGGACTCCAGTTAAAACTGTCTCACCCAGTGCTTAACCACTAGGGAGAGCAGCCCCTCCTCCACCATCAGCACAGGACTTCACCTCCCTGGCAACGTGACCGCAGTTAGCATTACTGTCCTTTAGTTCCAGGTCCCTTAGCTCAGCCTGCCCTGTCTTCCACTTGCTGTTCCTCACACGTGGCCTCTCTGTTTTACCAAAGGAATTTGTGTGGTTTTCTGCTGTCTACTCAGTGCTGGAAAAATAAAAGTCTTGGCCATGAAGACAGTAGCAGTGCCACTGGATCTACCTGCTCTGTGGTGACCAGTGTCACACTGGCTCTGCGAAAGTGGCCGCGGGGTGGAGCTGTTAGTACAGGCGACCATCACACCAAGCTGAGGGCATAATGGTTTTAAAAATTAAAAAGATACTGATTAGGGTCCACATCAATGTGCGTTTTGTTTTTTTTTTAAAGCAAATCTGGAATATGAACATTCAGAGTTGTGAGGAGAAACAAATGGAAAGGGATGGAAATGTTTAGGAGAGGTTTTTGGTAGTTCTGTTTCTCTTGTCTTCTAATTGTTTCTGTTTCCTCTGAGCTGGCCTTCCTCTTGCCTTGGCCACCATCTTTCCCATTCGACACTGAGGTGGTCAGGCTAGAACAGGCCAGGTCCATTGCTTGCAGGGCTGCAGCGGTAGAGGACATGGCGCGCCAGCTCTCAATACCTCGGCCTAGAAGCAGCATGTGTCTCTTCTGGTCGAATTTCAAGGGCGGTAACTAATCCCAGGGGCTGAGGAAAGTAATCTCCCCCTGTGTTTAGGAGGAGAGGACAAGGGCACAAGGAGAACCCTTGTGATCTCTGTCACCAAGGCTTTAATTTGATGTCTGAGGAGACTTACTTCACCAGCTCACCTTAGTCGATGTCTGGTGGCGATTAGAGATGAAGGGAATTCTGGCAAGATGTCAATGGCATGGTGCAAGGTTGTTCGTGTGAGTTTTTTTCTTAACCTTCTCAAGCTATAGTTTACATATCATAAATCCACCCATTTTCAGCAAATTCAATAAAGTTTTGGAAATTTACCAAGTTGTGCCACCAAGTGGCAGAGCAGTTTTTGTATCTCCTTGAAGTCCACTACTAACACATTACAGCAACTAGGTTGGCAAAACTAAAAACCCTTGGATAACACCTATGGCAAAACCAGTATTTCTTTCAGCTGCAAAATCCAAGTGAGCAGAAGCATGATACCAATAACAGTATGACCCATGTGATATCAGAAATTGTGTAGAAGGAAGAGGGGGGGACTTCTGATACCCTTGAGACCTGAAGGACCTTTGAATCACCAAAGTTATTCTTTTGAAATTTCAGTGGGCTCTTTGGAGAATAGTGGCAAAGCTGGAGTTTGAAGAGAAGGTTCTAATTGTCGCTGTAAGAAATATCTAACCATGTAGAAAATTTTGATAAAAGCTTACCTGAGTCAAACTGATGACATAGACCAGGGAGCAAGATCTCAAATGCTCTGGAGAATACCAGTTTTGCACCTTCTTTTATGCATTTGAAATTAAGGAGAGGATGTAAGGAAGATTGGAGAAAGCTAGGCAGGGATTGGATTACAGGATAGTTAACAAAATTTTGTTCTCTCCCTCTCTCTCCCTCTCTCCTTTTTATTGAATTTATTGGGGTAGCAATGGTTAACAAAATTATACAGGTTTCTGTGCACAATTCTGCAACACATCATCTGTGCACTCTATTGTGTTTACCACTCTGAGTCAAGTCTCTGTTTATCACCGTTTATCCCCACTATAACCTCCTCCACCTCCTCCACCTCCTCCACCTCCTCCACCTCCTCCACCTCCTCCACCTCCTCCACCTCCTCCACGCCTCCTCCCCCCGCCAATCACCACACTGCTGTTGGCGTCCATGAGTTTTTCTCTCTCTTTTTTTCTTTTTTGCTCCACCCCTCTACACCCCCCACCCTCTATCCCTGATAGCTGTCAGATTATGTTCTCTCTTGAGCATTAATGCCCCCTTCAAGGGGTATTACTTCTGGTATTTCAAAGATGTGTAAACCTAGATGCAGAAGAACAATGGACAGGGTTGGCTTAAAACTTTGCATTAAGAAGTTATAGGCCTGGGGCATGACTACCCACCATGACCTGCCCACTTAGGAATTTAGGACCAGATCACCGTGTGAGGTTACTTTCCATAGAACTTTGTGTGTCATCCGTGTAATTCATGCATAAGTGCCAGGGGGCAGTGGGAAGATCCGGTCGTGCTGGAGGGCCCGGGGCTCCGAGCCGCACAGACTCGCACAGCTCACAAAGCTCTCTTCCAGGACCGAATCCTGCTCAGGGAAAGCCCTGGGGGCAGCCTCCAACTGAACGAGAGAGCAACGTGGGCAAGGAAAAGGTGAAGCCAAAATACAAGAGGAACAGGGAAGAAGAACTATTGTTTGAGGTCATACTTTCAGTAAAAGGATAAAGAGTTATACAATCTGAAGAGAAACCAGAGTATTGAGGTCATACTTTGAAAATTACTTCAAGAAACCAACAGAAGGGAAAGCCCTGACCTATGAAACTAGAAAAGCTCTCTGTTGTCATTGTTTCTCCTGAAAGTGGAGGGAAATTCATTTCATGAAAAAATGAGCCACAGGAAAGGGTTGTACTCAAATACCAACAATATTGTTATAAGGAAGAAAAAAAGAGATTAAGAAGCCAAATAATATCACTGCAGATAATGAAAGAATACCAAAAAACATTCTATGAAACAAATGAAAGTTGTACCTAATATTTCAAAATGAACTAAAAAAATAGAAATTGTAAAAGACAACATAAATCAGAATGAGAAAAATTTAAAAATAGGATGATTTAGGAAAAGAAAGATATAAAAGAAATACAAATTTTTAAAAACTAAAAACTTGAAATAGTCATTTCAGAAATGAGGGCTAAACTAGAATGAACACAAGAACAAACAAACCAAATGAAAAGTGCTTTGAGAGAAAAAAGTGGAAAATGGAAAAAAGGAAAGAGAAGGGGTTTGAGAAAAAGTGATAGACAAAGACTATCCTATGTGCATATCATATGAGCCCCCAGGAAAGGAAAACCAAAGAATGGAACAAAAAAAATTACTAAAAATTAAAATTCAAAAATCTTCCCTGAAATTAAAAAAACATAACTTAAAACTACATATTGAACAGACACACTGCATATATTAGAAAAATCAGCCCTCAGGAGCTCCACTCTGAAACCATTGGATTTTAGAGAAAAAAAAACCTTGTGCAACCAGACGAAAAGAAAAGGATTTTATACGAAAAAGAAAAGCAAATTGTGATTAGATTTTCAACATCAATGCTTTATACCAGAAATCAATGCAGTAACTTATTTAGGAATGACATATTTATTTACTCAAAAAAAGTGAGCCAAGAATTTTTGAATCCGGCTAATCGATCTTCAAGTATAAAGGCAGCAAATCTACTTTTTAAACATTCAAAAGCTTGGGAAGCAGTGCTTCTAGGAGACTTTTCTGAGGAACCAAAGAAAGCTTTAGGCAACCAACACTGCTGAAGAAACAACCACCTACGGAATGCTTAAGTCATTCGGCTAAGAAAAAAAGATAGAATTAAAATATCATCATTTTCCAATTGCTAATGAATAATAGATCTATTCAATGATCACCAGTGGCTGCCAACATCATGAAAACAGAGGCAGAAATAAATCACATGCCCCTCGATGGAACTACATAATTTATGAAGCAGCCTTGAGAAAGGGTGAAACTTATCAAGCCTCTAGAGCCAGTCACCATGACAGACAGTGCAGGGAGCCACTACAGCCATGCCACCAGGATGCAATCAGCAAACTTCACTCTAAAGGACATGCTATAGAGCAAGTAACACAATTTTTAAAATAATTTTTCAGTTAAAAAACAAGTGGGAGAGTTAAGAGATTAAAAAATAATCAGAAGTACATGTATCAAGTTGTAAACTTTGTTCTGATGCCAACTCGAGCTAACAAACTCAGGGGTGGGGGAATTATAGAAAAATCAAGAAGACTTGAATGCGGCAGAATGGTCTATGAATTAAAGAATTGATTTTATTAGGTTGATACTGGTACTGTGGTTATATTTTAAATGGAAAGTCATTGTCTTTCAGTGATTCATAGTGAAATACTTCCAGATAAAATGATATGAAGTCTGGGATTTGCATCAGAGTAATCTGGGGTCAGGGTTGGAGAGCAGGTGAGGGTAAAAGACGGGCAGCCTTGGCCAGGAGTTGATCACTGAAGCTGAGCAATGGGTACACGCAGGGTCCATTGCACTAGTCTCTCTGCTTCTGTTTATGCTTACAATATTACGTATTAAAGCATTTCTAAAGAGAGAAAGGCAGTGCAGGTGTGAATGAGAGGGAGAGAGAGAAAGATTGCGAGATTATGGTAATAAAAAGGGAATTAGAAAGCCTGGGTGTGGTTTTTGCTGACTTTCGGTTTCACTGTAAAGTGATCTGATTCAGCCATTTGATGGGAAACTCCTAATGTCAGTATCTTTTGGTCTTTTAACTGGGGCTTGTCGTGTTTCTCAGGATAGAGTCTTCCCATCACCAGACATAGATGGTAAAGGTCTGGCAACCAGCTTTCTGTGGGGGAGGGCCTTTGCGTTCCCTTTGAATAACCTCCTGCGCTTCTCAGGTGTCACCGTGCTCACCTGTGCCCGTGGTCAACCCATCCAGAGACCCTGTGCTTTTCCTTCTCCAGAAAATAACCCTCTAACCTTCTGTCCAGAGAATACGCAGCAGCCATCAAGCAGTTCTGTGTGAAGAGGAAATCTAAGGGTCTAACAGCTGCTCTGACAGGTGCCAACAAATCCTCCTTGTTTTAACACCCAGTTAACACCATTTCTCCAGAGTTTAGGTACTACAAACTCGTACCAAGGTTCTGCAGTGAAAATAAAGTTCTCAGCTTTCCCTTTTGCCAGTTTAGAGTCCTGCTTCACAGCGTCTCTCCAGCCGTTTATCAGCTGTAGCTCATCTGTCTTCTCCCCTCTTGCTCTCCTGGTCTGGGGAGTACACACATAAACATACACACTCCATGTTTAGCTGGGTGGGGACGGAGCGAAAAATAAAATCTGTATGCTCAATGTACCACATTTACTCCTGAGTCTCCACCCCTTACCTTTTTTATTCATCACTTTAAAAATATAACAAATACAGAAAAGTACATGAAATGTGTATAGTTTAATGAACAATTACAAAACAAAGGTCCGTGTGACCACTACTCAGCTCAAAAACAGAACACTGCCGGTACCCAAGGAGGCTCGGTGAACCCCACTCTGATCCCAGCCCTGTCACCACTGGGGAAACCACCATCCTGACTTCTGTGAAAACCCTTCACTTGCTTCGTTTTGGTTTTCACTTTTCTCCACACTAGTCATCCCTAATACCATATAATTTAGCTTTGCTTGTTTTTTGAACTTTTTTGGTGGGAAACATACTATTGTATTCTAATGTGTCTCTCTCTTTCCTTCAGCCTTACCTTGGTGAGATGTATCCAGACTGCATGTAACCAAGACGTACTCACTTTCTTTGCTCTCTGTTATTCCATTAAGAACACACACAGTTTTGTTCCTCCGTTTTATTTTTGATTGATGTTGGATTGTTTACAGTTTGGGTCTATTTGCATAATTGTGCTGTACACTTTTATGGACTTATATTCTTGTACACAAATACACAAATTTCTTTTGCTATATGCCTAAGAGTGAAACTGTTGTGTGATAAGATATGTGAAACTTCAACTTAACTGAAAATTCCCAAACTGTTTTTCACAGCAGGTCACCTCATTGAACAATTGGTGAGGGTGCCATGACCCCATGTGTAAATGGGTCCGTCTCTAATGTAAGATGAAGTGGCAACTTTCTGGCTCTGCTCATTTATTCTCCCACCAGAGTTTTTGAGAATTATTCCTATTGTTCCACATTTTGCCAGCTCCTGGAATTTCCAGACATTTTCATTTTTTGTGAATCTGATCTCGTTGTATTTTTCCATTGAATTTCCACAGTTACAAGTAAGATTGAGCACACCTTCATATGTTTATTAGATTTTTGCATTCCTGCTACCCACTTTTTTAACATTTTGAAAATATATATTTGTTTCTAGAATCTAAACCATGTAGATAAATCTGACGTATTTGATTAGTGTTACCCCTGTAATGACTGCGGGGGCATAAGTTTACTGTTTCTATGGCAATATACATACGTTAAAGTCTGAATAATGGCAGCTCAGCACAGAATAGTGAATTCTTTTTCCAGAGCCGAGAACACAGTTAGCACTAAACCTTTTTACATTTACCTACAAAAATACAACTTCCATCATTTAACCTGTAGAAATCTGATTTCTTCACCAACTTGCTCCTTAAAAGTGTTTTCTAACAGGCTTTCAGAGACTTCCTTTAATCAGGGTCTGACACTACTTATCCTTCTTGACTGTACCATAATATGTGACCCTTCATGCCTTTCTCCATTTTTAAATAAACTCTCTTCTCTCTCAGTACCAAAGGTTTTCTTTCTCACGGTTTTCTTCCTGTCTAGAGACTCTCTTTCTCCTTTCCCAGCCCCTCTC
>PVJD01016107.1:0-22341 GCA_004026545.1 Mormoops blainvillei | reverse complement strand
ATGCTAAAGCAATCATCAAAAATCTCAAATTGCTGTAAGAGAAAAGTAAAAGAAAACATTACAGATCAAAATCTAGAATTTAAACTCTTACTCATGAAAACAGTCATTTGAAAATTGGAACATAGGAATCAGAAAAAAAAAGTATTTGTCAGTTTGTTAATACATTCAAAGTTCTTTAAATTTTTTATTTTTATAAGAATAGTCTTTTATAAGAATAGTTTAAAATTGTCAATGTTTATTACATAGATGAATTACAAACATTTCATAGAATGAGTACCCATTTCATAGGTTCAGTTAAAAAAAAAGCTCTTATTTGAAAGGATAAATTATTGTTGCTTAGGTGGGTGCTAGACTTATTAGGTGATGACTTCGTAAGTTATATAAAGGTCTAATCACTATGTTGTGCACCTGAAACTAATATAATATTGTATGTCAACTGTAATTGAAAAATAAAAAAATTCAAATGTTAAAAAATTAGTTTTGTCTTCAAAATAGAGAAAAAAATTATTAAAAACAAATATATAATTTGCTAGTTTTACCATTTTTAGAGTGCAGTTTTAATTTTTGTTTTATTATTATCATTTGTCTTACTACTATTTTTGTTTTATAATTATTTAATAGGCAACGCAATTCAAAAGGCTCAAAAACAAAGGGGTATAAAATATGGGGAAACCACCTCCCTCTAACCCTTACTTCCCTCTTCCCATAATTATCAATGTTATCACTTTCTTGGATAACTTCCTACAAATATTTCAAAATATACAAGCCAATAAAAATATATATGTAAATTTCCCCCCAATCTTTTACATAAATGATAGCACATTACAAGCATTTGATGAACTTTCCTTTTTCAACTTAAGTCTTAAAGCTCCTGTATAGTCAATACATACAGAGCTTCCTCATTCTTCCTTACAGCTGCATAGCAATCCATTATGTCAGTATATCATAATTTACTTAACCAGCACCCTACTGAGATATAGACATATAATTTTATATAATATGTAGTTTACATGTTTATATATATAACATATGATTTTATTCCTTTGCTCTTACAGTCATTTCACATGTGCACTAGTACAAGTGGAGAATCAATTTCTAGAAGTACAACTGGCATGCCACAGAGTATGTATATCTGTAACTTTAATACAGAATGCAAATTGCCCTCTACAGAAATGGTACCTCTATGTATCTATTAAAATGGCTAAAGTGAAAATATAGTGATAACACCAAAGTCTGGTGAGGATGCACAGAAACTGGAAGACTTGTATATTGCTCATGGTAATGAAAAATGGTACAGCCACTCTGGAAAATGGCATTTTAAAAAAAATGAAATATGTAATTATCATACTAGTAGGCTATTTTACTCCTGGGCACTTATCCCAGAGAAATGAAAACTTATATTCACACAAAAACCTGTATACAAATATTTAGAGCAGCTCTACTTGTAATAGTCAAGAAACTGGAAACAACTCTGATGTCCCTCAACAGTTAAATCAACTGTGTACATCAATACTATGGAGTACTACCCAGTAATAAAAAGAAATAAAAATTCATACACAAAACCTGGGTGATTGAGTGAAAAAGCCAACCCCCAAATTTTTGACTATATGATTCCAGTTATATAACATTTTTGAAGTGACAACATTATAGTAATGAGAACAGATTAGGTTTGCCAGGGGTTAAGGAATAGAGTGGAAGAGAAGTGGGTGTGGCTATAGAAGGGCAGCAGGAATGATCTTTGTGATGATAAAAATGTTCTGTATCTTGAATGTATCAATGTCAATATCCTGCTCTTGATATTGTACTATTGTTTTGTAAGGTGTTATCACTGGGGAAAACTGGGGAAAGAGTCCATGTTTTCTCTTGGTTTGTGAACCTATAATTATCTCACAATAAAAAGTTTAACTTTTAAAATATAATTAAAAGCAGATCCCATTCACAATAGCTATTAACAATGTTTTAAACTATAGAGTATCTAAGAATAAGCCAGAAAGGCCCAAGACCTGGGCTGGGGAGTGGCAGAAGAAGCAAGTTTGAATCTTATTAGGAGAACAGAAAATGATCTAAATAGACGAAGAAGCAGTCCATGCTGTGAATTTATCCCAAAGTAGTCTACAAATTCAACACAATCACAGTTAAAATTTCAGTTGAATCTTTTAGAAACTCAAGAATTATGTTTTAAAGTTTATATGGAAGAATAAAAGTCCTTGGAAAGCAAACATGTCCTTAAAAAAATATGAAAAAGGAGGCCTTTGCCCGGTCAGTTATCAGGACAAACTACCGCACATAGCCTAAGTAATAAAAAAGGCATGGGACTGGCTCAAGGACAAAGAGAACAATGGAGGCACATAGCCACAGACACAAAAGCTCAATACACTCCCAAGGTGGCACTACAAATGAAAGGGCCAGGAATTCTTTGGCAAATAGTGCTAGCTCATTTTATGGAGAAAAAAAGCCCAACAAATCCTGCATCACTAGTTAACATCACATACTAAGGGGGGTTCTGGGTAGGCTGAAAACCTAAAAGAGAAAGAGAAAATCAGAAAGTTGATAACTAAGGAATTCATGGACAAAATTAGTAGGTAGAATGGGAATAAATATTTGAACATTTAAAATTTTAAATCAACAAGGAATTTATAAGTAGAACATGTAAATCATTAAGAAAATGATAGCAACCACTATTAATAAATGGGTAGAAACTAAGAGGAATTTATTATACAGATAAAACCTAAAAACCAAACAATTACATGATGAGAGTCTCCAACTTATTAATAAACAGGAAATACAAATTAAAGATATGTTAGTTTATACCTGTTAAGACTACCATAAATTAGAAAGATGGATAATATCAAGTTTGCCAGGCATACAGGGAAAAGGCACTGCTGATAAGCACAGGCATTTTTTAGAACAATCTAGCAATTCTTGGCAAATTAAGCTTAACGTATCCATGATCCAGCAATCCTGCTGTAGGGTCTATTTTTCAAAGAAAATTCTCAGGTCTACTGTGACGCATATGAGGATGTCACTGCAGTAGTATTGTGGTGACAATGAATTGGAGGCAATCTGGGTCCACAGGGCCAGTGGGTCGATAAAATGTGATGATTTCATACCATGGAGTACAAAGAACTAGTTGTATTCAATCTTGAAACAGGATGCTAATATCACAAAATGAGTTATCCAGATCCCATATGCCTCCTGATGGAAGAAGGAAGCATCACTTATGAAGTAGTCTTATAAAACCAAAACCAAAGCAAAAACAAAACCTGAATTAGAACATGGTTCTGGTTAACAATTTATAGGTAAACACAAAGGACAGAGAAACTGCAAAGAGGCAATAAACAAAATCTAAACCTTGGAGACAAGAGTTGACTCCTCAACAAATAAATTATCAGGGAAAAAGAGAGAGATGGAAAGGGAACCTACAGATAACGATAAATTTGAGCCAACTGCGTTGTGTAAACCTAATTTGGGACTGATTCAAACAATCTTAAAAAAATTTACGACATTAACAAGACAGCTGAAAATTTAAATACTGATATGATATTAGCAAACTACTGTTAAAAAGTTTTTAGTTGTCACAATGGTACTATATTCATGTTAAAGAGTCCCTATCTTTTGAATATACACCACACATATTGAGATATTTATGGATGAAATGATTTGTCATCTAGGATTTGCTTCATGACACAGGAAGAGGGAAGTAGGCAGAATACAGATGAAACAATATTAGGTATAAGTAGGCAATTATTAATATTGGGTTATGGGGATAGGGAGATTATACTATCCTGCTTTTGTATATTTCTACTATTTCCGAAGTGAAAAGTTATGAAAAAACCACACAGTGTTTAGTGAAAAGAGACAAAAAGAATGAGATACATAATGTGTCATCATTTAGATAAATTAAACACAGATGCATACAAAAAATATGCATATTGCAAAAGCACACGGAGAGACACACATCAAATGCATTTGAGGGATGACCTGGGGAGGAGAAGGGGATGAGAATGAGAGTGGGAAATATAAGTCAAATAATGAACAAATAAATCAATAAATCAATAAATGTATTCATGTGTCCTGAAGTAAGAAACATGTTCAACTCAATTCTCCACCTCTGAAGTCTGAAGGCAAAAACAACATGCACCATCATCAAACATTAACCCAATATACAGACATTAGGTCAAGATGGAGGTGTAGGTAAACATGGTTCACCTCCTTGCACAACTACATCACGACTGCAATTAAACTATAAAATAACCATCACTCAGAACCATCAGAAATCGAGTTGAATGGAAGTCCGACAACTACAGAATTAAAAAAACCACATCTATCCAGGCTGTTAGGTTGAGGAGATTGGAACGATCTGGTCTCACGTCCATGTGTGGTAGACAAAAATTTGGGAGTGATATCTTGGGAATGAAGGGTCCCAGTCCCACACTAGGCCCCCCAGCCCAGGGCTCCACTGCCAGAAAGATAAGCCCCCATAACTTATGGCTGCAAAAACCAGTGGGGATTGAGTAGGTTGAAGAAGCTGCAGGGTACTCAAGCAGTTCCTCTTAAAGAACCCACACATGGACTTACTCAGACTCGATCCCTCTGACCTCCAGCCCTGGGCTAGCAGCTTGAAAATCACCAGTTGCATGTGGGGAGGAACTAGTGTCTGGCATCAGGGAGGCAGCTGGAAGACACCTTTCTCCTACACACAACAGTAGGTAGAGGCCACTATTCCTTTTCTGAACCCTTCCTCCAAAGGAACCACAGAGCCAGCAGACTCTGTGGCTCTGCCATATCTGAGACTCCGTCAACCTGGCTAACACTGTTTGCCCTGCTCTGGAGATCCCTGAGGCTCCATCCCAACCAACAAATGGGCCCACTCAAGCTCCTTTTCCATTTGAATGGCTGGTCTTGGCTCATGCTATACAATTTCCTAAATCCTATCAAATAAACAACAGCCAGCCTCAGAGAGCATCCAGCCTCTATATCTCTTGCTAAGTGGCTCCAGGCCCGGCACTAGCAGGAACCAGCCTAGATTCACAGCTTGGCTTCACCTGGGAATCTCCAAACCCAGCACAAGTAGCAGCCATCTCATATTGTTTTTAGCTCAGACAAGGTAGCCTGGGGCAAAACACAGGTAGGGGCTGACTTTAGCCTGAAACACCTGGGAAACTCCAGAGTGCACCCAGTGGACGGATACAGACCACAACAGAACATCAACCCCTGCCCCTGCACAGCTGATCCTCCACAGAGGGCGGAGGTCGGTGGTCAGTGGTCACAGCCAGTCCTTGCAGCTGACTGGCCTCCCATTGACCTGCTAACAGCAATCAAAGCTCAACTACAAGAGGAGGGTGTACTCAGTCCACAAGAAGGGCGCAGCTCGAGTACCCAGCTTGGGTGATAGAGGAGGTTGTGCCGCTGGACCCTAAAGGACACCTATTACATTAGGCCACACTACTAAGACACAGAGTCAAAGCAGCTCTGCCTAATACATAGAAACAAACACAGGGAGGCTGCAAAATGAGCAGACAAAAGAAGATGGCCCAAAGAACAGATCAATAGTGCAGAAAATAAGCTTAATGCAATGGCGATAAGCAATCTATCAGATGCAGAGTTCAAAACACTGGTTATAAGGATGCTCAAAGAGGTTAGTGAGGACCTCAACAGCATAAAAAAGATCCAGTCAGAAACAAAGGATATTCTAATTGAAATAAAAAACAATTTACAGGGAAACAGTGGTAGAATGGATGAAGTTGAAAATCAAATCAATGATTTGTAACATAAGAAAGCAGAAAACAACGAATCAGAACAAGAAGAAAAGAGAATCCAAAAAAAACTAGGGTAGTGTAAGTGGTCTCTGGGACTACTATAAGCGTTCCAACATTTGCATCATAGGGGTGCCAGGAAGAGAGAGGGAAGAGCCAGAAACTGGAATTCTACTTGAAATAATGTAAGAAAACTTTCCCAATTTGGTGAAGGAAATAGACATGTAAGTCCAGGAACGCAGACAGTCTCAAACAAGATGGATGCAAAGAGGCACACTCTACTCTAACACACATCATAATTAATATGCTAAAGGTTAAAGATAAAGACAGAATCTTAAATGCAGCAAGAGAAAAACAGTTAGTTACCTGCAGGGGAGCTCCCATAAGACCATCGGCTGATTTCTCAAAAGAAATTTTGCAGGCTAGAACGGATTGGCAAGAAATATTCAAAATCATGAAAAGCAGGAACCTACAACAACGATTGCTCTACCCAGCAAAGATATCATTTAGAATCGAAGGGCAGGTAAAGAGTTTCTCAGATAAGAAAAAACTAAGGGTGTTCATCATCACCAAGCCATTACTACATGAAATGGTAAAGGGGCTTACTCAAGAAAAAGCAGAAAATCAAAACTATTAACAACAAAATGGCAATAAATGCATATCTATCAACAACTGAATCTAAAAAAACAAACTCAGTGAACAAGAAGAAAAAGAGACAGAATCATGGATATGGAGAACTTTTTGGTGGTTGCCAGATGGGGGGTGGTGTAGGGGAATGGGTGAAGAGGTGAGGGGATTAAGAAGCACAAATTGGTAGTTACAGAATAGCCATGGGGATGTAAAGTACAGTATAGGAAATGCAGTAGCCAAAGAACTTATATGCATGACCTATGGATATGAACAGAGATGTGGGGACTGCCTGAGGGGGTAGAGGGTGCTGAGTGGAGGGGGGTAAAGGTGAAAAAATTGGAACAACTGTAATAGCACAATCAATAAAATATAATTTAAACCAATATATAAAGGGAGAGAATGTTTACAATAGGTTACACAGGTTGAATACATATGAAGATATGGGAATCACATGAAGAGTAAATAAATAATTCTGGTGGAAACTTTGGCACATAATCATTGATTATTTCCCCCCAGATAATGTAATCAGAGTCTAGAAAGGCAATTATTCCAATTAATCCAGGAACTAATGAAGTAATCAGGGGTTCTTTGAAGGACAAGGGAAAATTACATTGGTAGGCTAGGGAATAGAGCATGGCAGGCTCAAAGAACTCCCCTGGTGAGCCCAAAAGTAGAAGTAAGCAGTCCTGCAAGTGAACAGACGAATGTGGGGAGAGATAAAGAAATGTTAGGCATTAGTAAAAAGGGTTTATTGTTTTTTAAATAGAGAAGAAAGATCTTACACTTTATGGATTAAACAAAGAATAAAGATCTTGACTCTAGAGCAATTAGAAGCACACAGAGGGTGGTCAGAGAGGTAATTTTAAGTTGATTTCCCCTTATCAGAATAATCTTTTATATAACTCCTTACCTTAAAATCAATCCTTCGATGACCCCTCATTTCCCACAGAACAGTCCAAAATTATTAGGATAGTATAAGATGACCCTAACCTACTTCTCTAGCCTTATCCATTGCTATCTAATCTCTGGCTTGGCATAATAAAAAGCTTAAATAGCATTAAAAAAAACTATCATTTTAACTGTTATCTTATAAATGTGTGCCACTAACAATAATTCAATTTAACTAATATTTTTTCTTTGCCTGTTAAGTGAAAAGAAATGTACTAGGTGTTATAGAGATGTGGTTTTTGAAAACCTTTTACAGTATACCAGAGTAAGAAATATATTTTTACTTTGTGACCTACCCATATATACATATATATAGACAGAATGAAACAAAAGTCTCACAAAAGATATGTATCATTACTACAAGTGATTCAATATTTTCTATTTTATTTTATTCCACTCTAGGTAAAAAAAGAAGAAAAGAAGAAAAGGTGGTCAACCTACTTCAGTTGGCTGTGACTCACAGTTTGAAGAATAAGGTTACATAGCTATGCTAACATGGTAGCCTCTAGCCAAGTGTGGCTATTCAACACTTGGCCTGTGGCTAGTGCAACTGAAGAGCTAATTGTTACTTTTAAACACAACTTGATTTTTTTGCTAGAACTACAATTGACTTTAACTGCTGCACTGGGTAAGACACTGTTGTGTGCATGTTGTGGTATGTGTTGCTTCTTGTATTATAACCTGCACTGATCATCTTGGCGTCAGTGAACTACCTCAGTTCTAAATATGTTTTTACATAATGATATAACATTGTAATTTTCTTATTTGAATATTTTATGGAGAAAAGAATAAGAGACTGGAAGAAAATATATTGCCAATTTCACAATGAATGGCAATTGTGATTTGCTGCAGCAGAGCAATAATGTCTGTTGTGTAAAAAAATCTTAAGTGTGTAATATTAAGAGACATGTTCAACAAACACAGTGAATTTTATAAGAAATTTCCACCGAAGTGAAGTAAAAGATCTTCAATTAAGGCCCAAACAACTGTCTGTAGAATATAACACCTTTCAAATAATATCAGAGATGTGTTGATTCCAAGCTTGAAAAATTCGTTACTTATTTTTAACTTTTTAAAAAAATTACTGATTTTTAGAGAGAGAGGAAGTGGGGAAGAAAGAGAAAGAAACAGGAAAAGAAAGAGAGAAACAAAGAGAGAGAGAAAGAAAGAGAGAGAGAGAGGTAGAGAGAGGAAGAGGGGGAGAGAGAGAGAGAGAAATGATTTGTTGTTCCACTTTTTTATGCATTCATTGGTTGCTTCTTGTATGTGCCCTGACCAGAGATTGAACCTGCAACCTTGGCGGATTAGGACGACACTCCTACCAACTGAACTATCTGGTCAGCACCCTTGATTTTAATTTTAGATAAAATAATGCAATATGGGAAACACTGCTCAATTGTTAATTTAATAAAATTTAAGTATAGACCAAGTATTTCTGATGAAAATTTAGCATCTGAGTTGAGATAAGCTGTAAGTATAAAATACACACCAGGTCCCAAAGATTTTGCATGAACAAAAGAATATAAAATATCTCATAATAATTTTGAATATGGGTTACATGTTAAAATAATATTTTAGATATAATAGGTTAAATAAAATATGCTACTAAAATTCATTTTTCCCTGTTTATTTTTACCTTTTTAATGAAGCTACTAGAAAATTTTAAATTATCTATTATGTGGCTCATATTTTAATTCTACTACAATATTACTATAGAGGACACAAGGATGTAGTTCTTGACTACAAGGAACTTACCATCTGGTGGGAGAGGAAGACTAGAAAAGAAAGAACCAACCAGAGAGAGTTGCCAATGAATCACTAAAGAGTTATCACAACCAGCTGGAGGAAAAAATTCAAAAGATAAGTTCTAATGGCCCAATTGCAAACCATGATCATCAGTGATGGTCTATAAAACTAAAGAATTGATTTTGGCACTGCAGCATTTGAGCCTTTAAGGGCAGAATTTAATCTAATTATATTTAAATTATAGCAATAAAATAAAGTATGATCCTACTGGAGGTATAAAGACATTATTTTATTTACTTTGTATTGCCTAGCATTTGCTTATTTTAATATGTATTAAGAAATACAGAATAAATAAAAAGAATTTACACTGCCCTAGCTGGTGTAGCTCAGTGGACTGAGCACTGGCCTGCGAATCAAAGGGTCACTGGTTCGATTCCCCAGTCAGGGCACATTCCTGGGTTGCAAGCCAGGTCCCCAGTACGGAGTGTATGAAAGGCAACCACACACTGATGTTTCTCTCCCTCTCTTTCTCCCTCCCTACCCTCTCTCTAAAAAAATAAATAAATTCTTTAAAAAAAAAGAATTTACATATTAGAAAAAATATAATAAACACATAAAACCTATAATTTCACAGGTACTATAATGTGATATGGTCCCTCATAAAACAAAATTATGTAAATAAAAGATTAGATTTTTAAAATATTAAGTAAATAATAATATAAGTGGTATGTAGAAAAGGCAAAAATTATACAGGTTTTTGTTTTGGGCAATTTTTTAAGATAAGATTTCTGACAGGATGTCCCTTTAAAGTACTTAATCAGTTTTTATCAATTATTTACAACCTGATTAATAGGTTGCTGAAAAAAATGCTATTTTAAATTATCTTAAATAAATATGGAATTATTTGGAAGGTGATAGTCAAAACCACTCAGCGATTCTAAGTATATTTACCTTAACAACCTACAAAAGCTCCGCCGATAGCTCAGCCGCTGGCTAGCTGCAGCAACACTGGGAGGAAGAGGAGGCCGGGGTGGGAAATAAACTAGAGTTGCAGAAAACAGCAAGCAGACAACTCCAAATTCTGGGGGGGGAAAGGAAAATGTTAACCAGACAACACAAAAAGTTCAACATTTTAAGTATTATTTATCTAACAAATATTTATTAAGCATCAACTAAGCACTAGGCATATGAAGATAAACAAAATACAGTACCTAACGAAAAACAGGTCAGTCTTGTGAGAAAGATAATATACATAAAGATATAAATTTCAGCAGGTCATTGGTAAGGAGTCATGCTATAAGCATGAAGTATGGTGGTACTATAGCACACTACACAGACAAAAAGATCGAGGCAGTAAACAAATGTTATTCTATGGAGAAAACACATTAAAAACCAATAGTACAGAACTGTAAGAGCTTTTGAAACAGGTCTAGGATGACTGTCTAATAAGCATGGTCCTCAGAAATAAAGAACATGAGAAAATTGGTAAGAACAGGACAGGAGAACGTCTGTTTGATCAACCATAGGATATTCTGATGTAGGACAGACTCAACTTACAGGCTTATGGGAAATCTGAACAGAACAGGAAGCATACAAAATAAGAAACCAAGAGACAGAGAGCAAAACTAATTAACACAGGACTAGCTAATGCAGAATATTAAACAATCAGAACTAAAATGGACATCCCAACAATCTTAGTTTGGCAGCATCATAGAAGGGAAGGTTCCTAGGTGTTCTGATCATTCCCTCCGGAGTTCTGTCTCCTAGAAGTCCCAGCTTTTGTTAACTGTGCCTAATTTAGTAGAAAAGCTGGGAAGCCTTATAGTTTAGACCTGTCTATGCTGTTAATTAACTTTGGAACTTGAATGAATCACTTGCTCTTTCTGGGCCAATAGAGGGATTGATTAAGTGATTTCCAGAGGACTTTTGGCAGGACAATTCTAATACTCGGCTAAAAGGGTACAATGTCCTATAAGACACTTAACCACAGACAATGTCTTTATTCTTTGTCAATCTGAGAAGGAGCAAAAATTAATAAATTTGTTTTAATTTACAGTTCTTTTATTTATTAGTAAAAATGAATGGGCATCTTTCATATGCCTACTGGCCCTTTGCATTTCTTCTGTGGTTGCCTTGTTCATATTCTTTGCCCATCTTCCCACCGGCATTTTTGTAAACAGCTTGAGATATAATTCATGTTAACATACAATTCACACATTCAAAGTGCACAATTCAATGGTTTTTAGTATATTCACAATTGTGCAACTATCATCCAATCAATTTTAGAACTTTTGCGTCATCCCAGAAAGAAACTCTGTGCCCATTACCTGCACAAATCTCCCAGCCCTAGGTTACCATTAATCTACTTTACGTATCTATGGATTTGAGTATTATGGACATTTCTTATAAATGGAGTCATATATAAATGGAAGACCATAATATGTGGTCTTTTGTGACTGGCTCTTTTCACTTGGTATGTTTTCAAGGTTCATCCATATTGGAGCATATGTCAGTACTTTATTTATTTTTTTGGCCAAGTAATAGTCCACTGAATGGATATACCACATTTTCTCATACTTTTCCTGTTAGTGTAATTGTTGTTTATTTAGAGGAATAGGGCAGAAGGAAAAACAAAGGTTTGAGGTGAGTTCAAATACAAGCAATTTGCAGAGCAAGCTGCCAGGCGTAGTTCCCTTGGTTCCGGTACCAGTATGACTTGTTCTTGTGGTTTCTCAGGAGGGTTTGGGCTACTGTAAGCAGGTTTTCACATTGGCTTAGGACACAAGCAGAAATACTGTAGAAAAATAACAAGACCCCTTCCAAAATTATATCTCCTGTGGAGGCAGAAGGATAGATATGCAGTTTGCTTCAGGATCCTTTTCAAAGGTACGTGAGTTTTCTCCAAGCAGGGGCCTCACCCCTGAGCACCTGGTTCTATTCCCAGACTTCCCCGGGCCCTGACCGTTCTTGAGTGAGCACAGAGATGTCTGGGAACTGGGAGGACATTTGCAAAATATTTTCAGAAGTTCAGTTGAGAGGGTGGGACCTGAGCTCCTAGTGAGTAGGAAAGGATGGTCACTCAACCTACTTATAAAAGAAACACAGCGACTTTTCCTCAGGACAAAGCATATCCCCAGCACAGGTTGGCAGCTGGGAAGAGTGAAAACAAGGAAAGGGCCAGAAAACCAGAGCACCAACTCTGGCTCATCTCCCACCCTCCTTCTCTCCCTCCCTTTCATTGTTCAATTCATTCTGAATACTTTCGAGGAGAGGGAGAAGACTTGGGCAAGTTGTACAAACATATAGCACCTTGGTTTCCCCATCTGTGTGTCACAGACTTTTTTAAAAAATATTTTTTAATATGTTCATTGATTTTGGAGAAAGAGGAAGGAAGAGAGAGAGAAACATCGATTGATTGCCTCCCATAAGCACCCCAACTGAGGATTGAACATGCAATCTAGGCATGTGCCCTGACCAGGAATTGAACTCCCAACCTTTTGGTGTACAGGATGATGCTCCAACTAAGCCACTGGGCCAGGTCTGTCACAAAGTTTTTGATGCGCAATACTGCCCATGAGGAAAGTTGATGCCCATCCAGGTGGTTGGGGCCAAGGTCAGGCATTTGGATTGTTTCTACTTTTAGACTATTATGAATAATGCTACTATGAACATTTGTGTGCAAATTCTTGCATAGATAGATGTTCTTTCAACTCACTTGGATATATACCTAGAAATGAAATTGCTGGGCCATATGGCAATTACGTTTAACATTTTGAAGAAATGCCCAAATATTTCCAAAGTGGCTTTTATATTCCTATCAGCAATGTATAAGGGTTCCAATGCATAATTTCTCCACTTTCTCACCAACACTTATTTTCCACTTTATTGATTAGAGTCATTCTGTTGGGTTTGAAGTTTATCTATTATGGTTTTTATTTACATTTCCCTAATTACTAATAACAGTAAGCATTTTTTTATGTGCATATTGGCCATTTGTATATCTTCTTTGGAGAAATGTGTATTCTGTTCTTTGCCGATTTTTTAATTGGGCTGTTCATCTTTCTGTCATTGAATTGTAAGTTTTTAAAAATATATTCTGGACAAAAGTCCCTTATTAGATATTCAATTTGCAACTATTTTCTCCTGTGGTCTTTTTACTTTGTTCTTTGAAGCACAAAAGTTTGAATTTTTATATAATCCAATTTACATATTTTTTCTTTTGTCATTTGTGCTTAGTGTCCTTTATAAAAAGACTGCCTAAAGCAAAGTCATGATGATTTATTCCTATATTTTCTTCTAAGAGTTTATAGTTTTAATTTTCACATTTAATTTTACAATCCATTTTGAGTTCATTTTGTGTATGGTGTAAGGAAAGGGTTCAAATGGATTCTTTTGCACGTAGATATCCAGTCATTCCAGTACTGTTTGTTGAAAAGACTATTCTTTCCCCCATTGAATTGTCTTAGCAGCCTTGTGAAAAGTCAATTGACTATAAATACAACGGTTTATTTTTCGGAATCTCACTTCTGTTCCATTGTTTCATTCATGTATCCTTATGCCAATACAATGCTGTTTTGATTAGTGTAGCTTTGTAGTAACTTTTGAAATTGTGAAGTGTGGGTTTTCCGACTTTGTTCTTTTTCAAGGTTGTTTTGGCTATTCTGGGCCCCTTGCATTTCTATATAAATTTTAGAATCAGCTTGTCTATTTCTGCAACAAAGGCAGCCAAATATTAATTGGGATTGCTCTGAACTTGTAGATAAGTTTGGGGATATCACCATTGTCATGATACTAAATTTTCCATCACTTAAACATGGGATGTCTTTCCATTTCTCATGTCTTCTTTTTCTTTCAACAATGTTTTATAGTCTTCAGAGTGCAAGTATTACACCTATTTTGTTAAACTTATTCCTAAATATTTTATTCTTTTTCAGGCTATTAAAAATTGCATTGTTTTCCTAATTTCATGTTTGGATTGTTCATTGCTAATGGATAAAAATACAATTGATTTTGATAATATTAACCTTGCATCCTTAAACTTTTTTTTAGGATAAACTTGTTTACTTTTACTGAACTTGTTTTTATTTCTTTCTTTTATTTTACTCTTGTTCTATTATAGTTGTCCCAATTTTTCCCCCATTGCTCTCCCATGCCTTGCCCACTCCCCCCACAGTCAGTCCCCACCCCGTTGTCCATGTCCATGGGTCATCCACACATGTTCCTTGACAAGTCCCTTCCCCTTCTTTCTCCCCTTCTCCCCATCTCCTCTCTCCTCTGGTCACTGTCAGTCTGTTCCTTGTTTCCATGCCTCTGGTTCTATTTTACTCATTTGTTTGTTTTGTTCATTAGGTTCCTGTTTTTATTTTTTAAGATTTTATTTATTTATTTTGAGGAAGAAGAAAAGGTGGGGAGAAAGTGAGGGAGAGAAGTATTGATATGAGAGAGAAACATCGATTGGTTGCTTCTTGTACGTGCCCCAACGGGGGACCAAACCCTGAATACAGGCGTATACTCTGATTGCGGAAATGGAACCCATGACCTTTTAACTTTGCGAGACGATGCCCCACCAAGGAGCCACACGGTCAGACCTAAGCTTGTTTTCTACATCTAATGTTTTTAATGGATTCAGAGAATTTTCTATATTTAAGATCATGCCATTTTCAACTGAGACAGCCTTACTTCTTCCTTTCCCATCTAAAATGCCTTTTATTTCACTTTCTTACTTAGTGATCCTGGTTAGAACCTCCAGCACAATGTTAAGTAGACATGGTGAAGAGTGGACATCCTTGTCTTGTTCCTGATCCCAGGGGGTGGGGGGGAACGCATTCAGTCTTTGACCAATAACTGATCTTATTTGTGGATTTTTCACACATGCCCTTTATTAGGTTGAGGGAGCTCATGTCTCTATTTCTGATTTGCTTTTTTATCTTGAAAGGGTGTAGGATTTGTTAATGTTTTTGTTTTTTCATCTATTAAGATGATCACATGGTTTTTTTCCTTTATTCTATTTGATATGGCATATTACATTAGTTGAGTTTTGAATGTTCAATCAACCCTGCATTACAGGAACAAATCCTATTTCATTATGGTGTATAATCCTTTTTATATGTTGCTGGATTTGATTTGCTAGTATTTTTTTCAGGACTACGGATCTATATTCCCAAGAGATACTGGTATATTGGTCTATAGTTTACTTATGATGTCTTTATCTGGAATAATTTAGTTTAAGAGTCATTAATGTTTTAAGGTAGCAGTTCTAGCAAATATTTTTAATGGAACGAAGGTTTATGGGACAATATTCCCGGAATGCAGACTGGCAAATATAAAAGCAATGAAGAAATAACTGGGAAGCTTTGAGTAAGGTTATCTGCCATGTCAAGAAGCGCCTAAAACCCAGTCATTTGAAGACACAGTCACTTCAAGTTTTCAATAAAAATAATGATATAAGCAAAATAAAACTTAACATTTGTTTTACCTGCTTTAAGTTTTACTTACTTATTTACTTTTATATTTCAATATTTTTTTCTTTAAAAGGAGTAAAGTGTCTATAGGAGGGTTAAACACTTTATATACTGCCGCTACTTCAGTTTTTGCTTTTATTCCCTCCAAACCAGATTTTGAAATATAAATCTCTTCATGTAACTCTCTAGCATAAAATTGTTCAGAGTATGGCCACTGCCCACAATGTGGTGAATTTCAAACCCTTCAGCCCTGTTCAGAAGGCTTGCATGGCCTGGCTTACCTCTCTAGCTTCAACTATCACTACCCTCACCAGATCTAAGCCACTCTGGGCTTTAAACTGCTTCAATGCAGAAGGCTCTCTCCCCTTACTGGGCTTCTCCTCCATGGTTCTCTCTCCCTAGTATCTTCTTCCTCCTGATCACTGTGCTTGGATAACTAGGCCATCTCTCAGGTTCCGACTTAGATGCTCTATGTCCAGGAAACTCTACTTGATCTCCAAAATCTAGGTTAGGAGCTCCAACTCTGAGCTCTTAGAGCAATTGTAGGTCTTTGGCTATAGAACTTTATGTGTTTACCTGTTTGTACCTTTTGGGACACTGTAAGTTCTATGAAGACAGGAACCCTGTTTGCCTCAGTGCCTAGCACAGTGACAGATACACAGGAGCTCAAAATATATTTGCTCAATTAATAAGTGAATAAATGGATTAATACAAAGTTTATTATAATCTGGTTCCTTATCTTTCCAGCCTTATTTTATGCCACTTGCCACCTATATCCAAACACACATATTTACACTAACATAGCCCTACCAAATCACATGCAGATCCCTACACACACTGAGCGTTCTCCAGCTCCTCTGCCTTTGAGGTTGCTGTTCCTTCTATACACAGTACCCTAAATCACTTAAATAGTTGGCAAACTCCTATGAAATTCCTAATTTTGTTTATCACAGTCTTGGTGAAACCTTCCCTGACTCCTCAAATTCTCTCCAAACTCAGGCTGCTTAGGCCTTCCAAGCTCTCTGTATGTCTATTTGTATTATAATTACTTATCAGTGATCTTACCAATTTCCAGTGCTTAGCACAGTGCTTGATGCATAGTAAACACATAAAAAGTTTTCTGAATGCAGAAGGAAACAATAAACAGGTATATGAGGAAAGGGAATATATTTAAGGAGATCAGTAGGAGACTGTAATGTAAGAGTGGACTGCGGCTTGGCTCTAGAAATAAAGAAACAGGGTCTAAGAGAATATTTTGGAAAGATCATTATCTCTTACTGATAGACTAAACATACAGAGAGTAGGAAATGAAGAAAAGAATAAATTGTCGGTGACCTGGGTTTATTAGATTAGAGAGCATGACCAATAAAGGGGAAATTGCAGGGGAGAAAGTGGTTTAACATCCACCAATAGATGCTTACTTAATGTTTATTGTTGATCATGCTGTTTAGTTTAATATACTGATATCTAGAAAAGACATTAGACAATACATTACACAGAGCTTAATTGTAAATGGATGGGAAGAGTAAAGATAAGAAATAAACTTCCAAGTAGCAATAATACATTTGAAACTTAATAACTTCCTAGAAAGGATAAGTTTCAAATAGGCATCTCCGTATTATATAATAAAGAAAGCACATACATACATATGTGTATATTAGTCCTCTTAAATATTTCACAAGAAGTGATCTGGTATATAAAAGCAGAGTGAAGATGACTAGGATAAAAGACAAAATATAACAGGAAGAAAATAAACTTCAAAATACCTGCATACAACACAGTCTCTATACGATCTTGAATGTGGGCCCTGCTATTCTCTGACGCAAGAAGAGGTGATGTCCCGTTGGGAGCTGGAACAAGAAGTGGTCCAACTAAAAATGCACATGCTCCACCGAGATAACTGAACATTGATGCAATAGCTGTGGCAGTGGCCCGTTCATCTGCAGAAAACCATGTTGTGGAGAGGAATGGAGCTGCATTCATTACAGTTGGACCTGCCAGTCCATTTAAAAGCTGTCCTCCATGGATTAGTCTGGAATTAAACAAATTAAAAGGCTATGAGGTAGGTGAAGTAGGCATTTTTCTAGACAAAAAGTAGCCAAAGCAGTAAACTAGGGCAATTAAGAATACATATCCCACACCTGAAGGGTAAAGAATGTTGACACTTGCCCTGGCTGGTGTGGCTCAGTGGACTGAGTGCTGGTCTGCAAACCAAAGGGTCGCTGGTTCGATTCCCAGTCAGGACACATGCCTGGGTTGCAGGCCAGGTCCCCAGTGGGGGGGGGGTGCATGAGAGGCAACCACACATTGATGTTTCTCTCCCTCTCTTTCTCCCCTCTCTCTAAAACTAAATAAAATCTTCAAAAAAAATATGAAATAAAGTGTTTCCTCTAATAGAATAGTTATTATTTTTTTTAAAAAGTTGACTCTCTCTGAGGGAGATTAAATACGGTAATAGTTACCCCTTATTCATTTCACAAATATTTACTGAAGTCTATGATCTGTGCCACACACCAAACTAAGCACTTCCAAATAGCCTTGCTTCATTTGTTTTAACAGCCATGTGTGGAGGTTATTATTGTCCCCATTTATTGAGATGTGAGAGCTTCGCTTGGAAAGAATAAGAAACTTGCCCAAGTGCTAACAGGCAAAGCTAAGATTTAAGTCTGACTCCAAAATCCATTCTCATCAAGAGACCTAGCCAGTGCCACCAGCCCCATAAATAATACAGTTGAGCTCCACACTTCATGCCTACAAAAAAAAGAAGGAAGGAAGGAAGGGAGGGAAGGAGGGAAAGGTCATTATGGTACCTTCTCTTAGAAGAGAAATTAGTGGAGGAATCAGATGACCTGGTCTACAACTAACTAGCTGAATGGCACTGGGTAATGCACCTTTGAGGGATTCCATTTCTCGCCCATAAAATGAGATTATGTTACATAAGCATGTACTAAGCATCTGTTAGGTTAAGGTACAGTAATCACAGAATCACTAGGTCCCTTCTGGTTCTAAGTCTCTGATTGGCATTAATTGTAAGTGTTAGTGAAGAGCAGTTTCTTGCTGTCATTACATTTGTTCTCTTGCCCATCTTTTCTCAGTATTCTATTCAGTGTTTTATCCTGCTCCTTACTGATCAAACGCTTTCGCCACATTTCCTTCTCCACCCCCAACATACATGTTCGCATTCATGGGTAGCCTTGAAGAAGAAAAGAAGCCAGAAGTCCAAAAGTCATAGACAGGAAAGGGAGGTGAGTCCACTTCTTCTGCCTTATAGGTAAAGGGAAGGGCTGGGACAGTACACATGACATACATGATAATTACTTTTTTTTTGCTTGTTTTGCTTTTAATCACCACGTGGGTGTTAAATCCTCTTTTTAAACAATGCCACCTTGAGCTACTTATTTAAAGGCTTTTGAATGCAGAAGGAATAAACATAAACAGGCCTATGAGGGAGAGGTAAGGGCCCCAATGGAGAAGCGTGAGTGGGAAGTAAAATATGTTAATCAGGTCTGCTCACATCTTTGTAAATGTTGGAAAAATTATTTAAAGGTAAAAGAGCTCCAAGTGTCATTACTAAACTAAGACAACTAAAGACATCTGAAAATCTTCTTGTGTAAGAAGAACTATTTTCTAGATGACAAAAACAATTTAAAGTGTTTATAGATCGAGTACCTCCTCCAAAAGCCGGTGAATCTGCAGCTGTCACACAGCAATTTCATCACAGAAATATTCTTGAAACAATGTCATTAAGTGGTTTTAATCATGACTCCCTTAATCATGACTTGTGATGGTGCAGCAGACAGACAGTGCATGATGGCTCACAAAGCTAACCGCTTTGATGTGTAATGTTTTAATGAGGTACTCCTGAAAGACTCATCTCATCTAGAAAGAGGAGGGTTGGAATGAGTACATTTATTATGCCTAAGAGTGTTAAGAGTAGAAGGAGAACATAGAAGAAACAACCTATCGAAAAGACAAAACCAAACAAAAACAGGATAGAACAGTATGAATCAAATTAAGGTTAAAACTCAAATTATTGCCATGGCTTAACATTTTGGTACCCCGCTCTGCAGAATCACGAATAGACTGTTTTTTTAATAGCAAACCCAAGAGTCAGACCATGTGAGCTTACAGTAATGTAAGGATCATGCAAGTCGAGTTCACTCAGTTCTGAGATCAGAGTCTTGCTCACTACAGTGTGGTACACATGCTAAAGTAGAAACCGAAGCAGGTACGACACTGAGGGCATTTCTAAGTCTCCAAGGTCACTGGACTTGGGAGGTGAACCTAGAACATATGTATTATCATAGTGAAAAGTCATCTCAGGAATTAAAACATGCCGATTTGGTACTGAAAAATTGCTCTAATTTAAGTAATTATGTGCTTTTTGTATTAAAAGTTATCATACGCAAACACACTCCTCACAAATGAGCTCAGCAGGAAAACTGGGACCTACAGGATCTTGGGCTTACCCTGTGAATTTGTGGGAAACCTGGCAGGGAAACCCAGTCCTGTCTCACCAGTATCTTTAAGTTTTCCAGAACACGGCCCTGTTCCTTCTCACTCTTCTACCCTGAGTCCCTTGGGGCCTGGCAGTCACCAACATAACTGGTGACAAGCACGTGCTGTCCTGCTAATCGTGATTTAACACCAACCTATATTAACAAGATTTTTATGTCTGCCTGACACTGTATTTTCTGTCACCTACCATTAACTACTTCTATTTTATAAAATTGTTTGTAAAAATATATTTAAAAATAAAATTCAGTTTTATATATAAAATCTCGCTTTCTCATTTATTGGTAATGCAAAATTAGAGGCCTGTTTTTCTGGGAAAATGCTAGCCATAAGATACAATAAAATCATAGAAACATTACAATAAACTTAACAACAATAAAGAAGATGAATAATTATAAATTATTCAATATAAACTGTGTTATTTAACTCATTCAACAAACATGTACCGAGTATTCACTGTGCATTGGGTAGGCATTGTGATAGGCCTAAGTATATAGGAATAAAAAGTTCAAAAGGTAAAGCCCTTGCCCTTACGAATCTCTAAAAGTAGCTGACGCACTGTACCAGGAATATAAAGAACAGTAAGGCGATAACTACTCCTGCCCCCTAATGCTTGTGGGGCCTTTGACGAGAGTGCCAGTGGAGGTCTCTGTCTGTCCTCCTTCTCCTCTGACCTCTAGCTTTGATCGACAACAGGAGGGGCTTCACATGTACGCATATGGACCTGAAGGTCCAACTCCATCCAAGTTCCATCCATCCCTTGCCAAACAGCTGTCCCTTGGGCCTAGAGAGTACACATGAGAGATGCGGTCTACTCTTGGAAGAACAGATTTGGGAAGGAGGACTGTTGCAGGGATTTCTGGGTTCTTGTGTACCTAAAGGGTAGTGGGGGTGGAGATGAGGTCACGTTTCCTTGGTCCTACAGACTCCTCAGTTCATAGTGAATGGTAAAGCTGAAAAAAAATCAGAGTTGGACACTTTCAAGCATGGAGACTAGGACAAGGACCCTTTGGTAGTATTGGCAACAATAGTGGGGCTGCAGAGGGGAGGGTGGTTTGGAGAACTGCTCCTAGCCACACAACAGATATGGTTAAATGAATGACTGAATATTGGGGAGGGAGAGGGGCATGCAACCACAACTCTGTAAAAATGTCCAATAAGTGGATTAATATAGGTTAGAAGATAAGAAAAGAAGTCTAAAATATATACATTGGGGTTGGGAACAAAAACTGGAGAATACCAGTATTTTTAGAATAGAGGGAGAAGAGTCTAGAAAAATGATTGAGAAGGAGAAATTACAGAGGTGGGGAAAAAAAAAAGGAAAGATGAACATCATAGCAACTAGGGAGAGTTGGGTATCAAGAAGATGAGAGCGCTGGCCGATGTGGCCCAGTTGGTTGGGCACTGTCCTGCAAAGCAAAAGGTCGCCACAGGTTGATTCCTGGTTCAGTCCCTGGTTGGGGGGGTGTGCAAGTAATCGATCCATGTTTCTTTCTCACATCAGTGATTCTCTCCCTCTCTTTCTCCCTCCCTTCCCCTCTCTCTGGAATCAATAAAAGATTTTTTTAAAAAGACAAGATTGAGAGGTTATGATAATGTCAAAACAAACAGAAAGATAGTTTAACTGAAATCTAACCACTGGATTCGGCAACAAAGAGGTTATTTGTGATCGAAATAAAAGCAGTTTCAGTAAAATGTTGAGGATAAAAGTCAATTTTGTGAGGAAATGAAAATTTCAATTTACACTATTCATTCTGGTAGTAAGAAATAGATGACAGAACATAAACTAGGTATATAAGCTTAGCAATATGAATGAAAAAGAAAAACCAACCAGCTCACATGAACGGTCTGAACCGAAAAGTCTCTGCCTTCAGAGAGAGAAAGGTACCTCACTATGACTGCCTTAAGGCTTTCTAAGCACTTGTGAAAGAAGCTGGCTTTCAGAAATTAATACCTGTTGATCTGGGTTAACAAAAGAGGGGTGATTCACAATCTTCAGTAAAGAAAATCATGTAACTTAATGTCTATTTTTCTGTGTCAACATTACATGCTTGAGTTTTGTTTTGCAAATAACAGTTAAGTTCCCTGTGGGAGAGGACCACGGTTTCTGAATTCACGGAGTGCTTCATGAAGTGCTAAGGCAGTGTGGACGCGCCCTAGGAATGCACAGGCTGGGTCAAGTAGAGGCAAGTAGGGTCGCTGCAATAGACAACTAACCCACCCTTTGAAAATCTCACTTATCTAATACATACATCACATCAGTTCCACTTATAGTTTAAATTAGG
>PVJD01016106.1:0-22334 GCA_004026545.1 Mormoops blainvillei | reverse complement strand
TCATGGTTCCCACGTGTCAGGAGTCTGGGAATAGCTTTGCGTGGTCCTTTGTGCAGGGTCTCATAAGACAGCAGTCAAGGTGCCCAGCAGGCTGAGTTCTCCTCTGGGGGCCTGACCAGGGAAGAATCTGCTTCTCTGCCCCTCCAAGTCACTGGTAGAATTTATTTCCTTAGTGCTGCGTGGCTGAGGGCCCAGCCTAACTACAGACTGGAAATCTCCCCACAGTGCTTTGCCATGAGGACTTCTCAATGTGCACGCTTACTTCATCAAGCCGTCAGGGAAAACGTCTCACTCTGTGTCAGTGATAGACATGGGAGCAGCTTTGCTATGGTCTGTTGCTCAGCCAAGTCACAGGTCATATCTGCACTCAAAGGCAGGGGGTGACACAAAGACACGAACAGGAGGGGCAGGTCAGGTGGTTCATCTTAGGGTCTAGCCACCATGCTCAGGGAGCTCATTCTGACATTGGTGCTTTTGCCATTTAGCCATCATGTCATGTCTTTTAGCCAAGACGGTGTAGCATAAAATGAAGGAATTTGGGTGTTATTTTTTGCCTGGTTGTGGGGCTAATTTGTGTTCCTTTTTCAAGTTTCTTTGTGTGTGGTGGGATTTATCTTGGCTACTGTGTGGGAAAGAGGGAGTCCCTGAGGAGAATAGAAGGAAAACAGAATTTGCTCCTGAGATAGGAGTAGTTTAGTTCCAGAATTTTTGGTGATTTGTCATCTGTGTTTCATGTGACGTTAACACAGTTTTCACTCGGTTTTTCATTACATCACCTAGGAAAGTCCTTGGGGTTATAACGACGAATCAATACCACAATGGCACACATGCTGTCAAAGGAATCCTAGTTAGGCGCAGGGGGCGGGGCTAGTCCAGATGAACTCAACAAGCAGGTCGCGCCCACACAGACTCTGTATTTGCTATGAAATTAGAAAGTCTGCCCTTCCCATGCAGGCCAGATAAGGAAGGACACGGTCCCCAGAGATCTAGTTAATAGAAGAAATGCTTTTCAAAATCTGACTGAAAGAGAGAGAAGGAACAATAAAAACTCTAGGGTGAATCTGACTGCACTGAACTGTAATGAACCTAAAGATGGTATAATCTGTTAACCAAACCAAAACAAAACAAAACAAAAAAAACCCTTTATAGTTTTTTAAAAAACTATAAAAATTTAGTTTATTTTTATAAAAAATGAATTCTGAGATATTTAAAAAATTCCTCTCTCACATTTAAAGTGCCCATATCTTTGGTAATTATAATGTAGTATGGTTCTGTTTACATTCTTACTAATGACTCGCTTTTGAAATACTTTAAGAAAAGCCCACAAAGTGCATCATCTTTATTCAGAATAAAGAATAGGCCAGCAGTGTGCAGCTTTGCATGGAGGGTTTTGAATAGTGACTAGACGGCACTTTTAAGTACTGACAGCCAGAATTATTGAGGTAGAAATCTGCAAAAGCAAAGGCATTATTTAATAATTCTGAATTCATCCAAGTTTTGTTTCTTTTCCCCCTAAGTGCTGTTATTCTCCCACTGGCCTCAAGATTATAAACTTTGGGGGCTTAATGTAGTAGATAAATAAATATGAGAAGAGAAGTCATTGGCTTTTATGAATATTGGTGTGCCTTAGGACATGAACAGAAAGTTATAATATTTCTTTCTTTTTTTACGCTTTGAAAGCTTAGGTTCCTATTCCATTCTCTCAAAGAGGTTTGACCAAATCTTAAAGACTAAATTCATATAAATGGCCAAAAGTGCCAGGTGTTTCCCAGAAATCAGTTGACAGATAAAGAAGGCAGCATGTTTCATTTTTCCTGTTCCATATATTTGAGGAGGTGCTCGTCTGTGCAGTTTAGCTTTTAGCACTTCTTTACTCTCTCATGTATTATAACAAAATTTGTGGCTCCTAGTCCTTAATGGGGAGGGCAATAACATATGAGAATGGAGAACTATTGATCTGCATTTTATTTACTGGACCCCCACTGTTGCCTTTTATATCATCCTTTAAAAAGCTACTAACATACATTGGTCAAAAACAGTTTATTCCTATACAATAGAGAGACCTCCGTGGCCAAAATCTGAACCAGTACGGCTGTTCTCCACTTTTCCGTAGATGTCATAGCTGAAGCTCAATGCCATCGACATAGCCACATATATCACTGGTATGCTCGTTGCCCTTCACTGACCTTATAAGCTTGTGAACTATATTTAGAATCTACCAGTTGGTTCTAGAAAAATGTAACCTCATTGAAAGGCTCGAACAAAAATTTGACATAACCTGTACTTATTAACAAATTGCTTTTTCCTAGACCTAGAATCTCATTGAAATGTTACTTAATGTTTGAGTCTCCCCCAGTATCCGAGTTAATCCCCTTACCAAATAACTCAGATAAAACCTTTTCAGATGATCAGGGTGGCATTGAATATACTACTCCAATAATGTTCTTAAGAATTAATCTGCTGATTTATTTCCAGGGAGTAATTTAGGCCGCGATGAAACTCAAGCCCAGAAACATATGTTGCACTCTTGTATATTCAAGTTCGTGGGTGCGCATTGAGCCACAACCTCTTATAGTTGTTGGGATATGTTTCAGACTTTTGTGGCATTTCCCTAAGAATAATTATGGTTAATATTAAATTTTACCAAGAACAAATGAAAAGTTTGAAGTTTGTTTTAACTAAATTAGCTCCAGCAGAGGACAACAATTTAAATTAATTGGGTCTATGAGTGACACATCTCTAAGCCCAATTAATATGCTGAGCCCTGAAGTCAGGCAGCCTCACCATTTCTCATATTAATTTATCCAAGAAACATCTGTGGGCCTGCTATGTGCCAGGAATAGTTCTGTGGACTGCGGATACCACAATCGGCAATGGAGACAAGACCCCTGTTCTTATGGAGCTTATATTCCTTTTCAGAAAGAAGACAATAAGCAAAAATATAAATGTTCCAGAGAAATGTCAGCTGGAGATAAGTCCCATGCAGAGAATTAAATAATGCATCATGAGAAAGAGTGATTGGATAGCTACTTTACATTGGAAGTTCAAGGAAGTTCTCGCTGAACAACATAGGCTTTAAATGCGGATCCCAGTGTCATAAAGGAGCAGGCCTGGGAGAGGTGAGGGGGAAGGCATGTGGGCAGAGAGGACAGCCGGTGCCAGCCTGGTGCACTTGGGCCTGGGGCAAAGATCTCTGTGGCAGCAGTACAACGGGAAAGGGCAAGATGTCCCAGTACCGGGGCCAGGCTGTACAGAACCCTGTACAACAGAGAATTTGAGTTTATTTTAAGCACCGGTAGAGCCCAGAGATCCCTGGAATGTAAGCCCCATGAAAGTTATAGGAAGGCAAGAGACCCACTGGGAGACTATTGCTGTGGTTTGGTTGTTAGTGATTACTGAACTATAACAAAAGCTGGGCACGACCTGTTTTTCCTGTGAAAAATGGGAAGAAGAATCTGGAAAAATATGTCCCAGTTTGACAGTAGAGTATCTGAAGCACTTTACATTTACTGTTGACATGTATTTAAACTCAACTTCACATCTATATTTCTCTACATTTATGAAAACTTAAACTGTGCAAATTATGCTTCATTTTAAAACCCTTGATCAACAACAAAGTTCTGGTCACACCCTTTTGATTTTTTTGGGAAGATTGATGTAATTTCTCAGAAATCTGACTTCATTGGGTTGTTCTCTGGAATTCAGAACACATTTATCTCTGCACTGAGACAGGTCTAGTTCAAGTGAGAATGTTAGACCAAGTCTTTTGACCTGGGAACCTCACCTGAGCTCTGTGGGGTGGGGTTGGGGTGGCTATATTCAGCTTCCAGTGAGGACAGCAACGGGACTGAAAACGGACCCTCCAGCTCTCAAAGAAAAATGCTGTTTTGTGGGTATTTTCCTTAAGAATTAATAAGAGAAAAGAATTAAAGAAATTACTGGAACTATAAAAATTGTTTCAAAATTGAATGTGTTTTTCATTTGGGATCTTGACTCAGTCTGAGAAAATTGTCTGGTTCAGTAAGAATGAGCATTATTTACTCTGTAACTAGGTGGGATGTCCCCCGCCCCCCATTCATCCTTATGCAGAGTGGATGCCATTTAAAATTCACTGTGTTGTAAATTCACGTTGATCTTTATTATATTTAGAGACCATTTGATTTTTTCCAAAAGCTGGTGCAGACTACACAGCACCCTAATTTGGGCCTCCAGGAACTTTCTGTTTCATATCCGGAATCCCTCAGAAACAGTTCGCCAGCTTGTTCTAAATATGGCTTATGAATGAGTGAGGATGAAAAAATGGATTATGATGATTTATGTTTTACATTTTATGTTGCTTTACATTTCTAAAAATACATTCACACCTACCTTGTGTCATTCTCAGGATATCACACGATAGAAGTATTACAGCAAATGGCGGGGGAGCCAGGAGCACCAGGGTAACCTGCTCAAGATCACAAAGTTAGCAACGACAAAGCTGTCCACCGGTTTTGTTTCTGCCACTGTGAAGGGGGTCAACCTGCATTGCCCACATCATCTGAAAGGCCAGGAGCCTTTTAGGATGCAGGTTCCCGGACCCCAGCCCAAATCTGAATGAGACTGTCTAGGTTTGGAGTCTAGGAATCTGCATTTTGTAAAGCACCCCTCCCCAGTTTAATTTTACATGCAGTAAAATTGAAAACAATTAGCAGGTCTAGCAAGCATCAGGCCTTGGCAAAATTATGAGGTTGGGGCAGATTATCTTGGACCCATCTAATTCCTACTCTAAATCTTGGTCTTCCCTTTACTACTTAAAGCTTACTCCCTGTTTTCTTTGATAAAATCCCCTCTGAGAAGACGTTCAAGAGCTAAAAGTACAACTCCTTCATAGGATTCCTACCTTTCAACAGATACCAAGCCTTAAGAGGAAAAAAAAAAGAAGGAAGGAAAGGAAAGGACAGAAGGGAGGGAGAGAAGGAAGGAAGAATGGAGGGAGAGGGCGAAGCAGAAAGGAAAGAAAGAAAGAATATCTGTTGAAGATGTAGAGAAGGCATGTGGGAATAAATGAAAAGGAGACCCTCTGTAAACCCATAGAATTGCCCTTATGTCATCCTTGTCACTGCAGTCTCAGGTCAGTTTGGGGTACAGCACTCACCTACAAGTTGCCCATTTCAAAACAACTGAAGGTTGAAAATGTAGGTTATTGGGCAGGATGCCCATGAGCCTCTCTTGAACATGCTGTTTTCTAGATTTTTCAAGTACAACTTGGCTGTTTGAGCCGAAGATCATTTCAGACATTAGCCCTTTAGTGGTAAAGCTTGGGCCTTCTCTTTCTAATGGGATCTCCTTGGAGAGTCTTTGGAGGGGACCCCTGGCTTTGCCAAGGGCGTAGACACTTGAGCTGTGAGGTCATTGTTGCAGATTCTATTGCTATTCACTTGATTGCCAAAATCACAGCTGACCATGAGCTACTTTCCAAACATTAGCGGAGGTTGTCATTGAGCAGTTAGGAAATCCTATCTTTAATCCCTACTGAAACTTAAAGGGAGAAGTCTTTAGCTTGGGAGACATTTAGTTCCTGGGCTCTATAAAGGTGGTTCCCAGACATACAGAAGAACATGTCTCAAGAAGAATCTGAAAGGCTGCTTCACATAAAAAAGTATAAAAGTAGGCTTTGGTTTCACTCGCACCGGCCTTAGATGCTGTTGTTACTGAACGACTCCACAGGCCAGAATCCTCTGTCCCTTGTACTTTTCTCTACAAATGGAAGAACTTACGAAACCTAGCCACACCTACCTGTCCTTGTAATGAACTAGACGCAGACACGCTTAACCTCCTTGTGGGATTAAGCCCTCAATGTATGATTCATTTCTTTGTTTCACGTTCTAGAGGTGATTTTGCTGAAGGAGACATCAGTGACATGTATAAGCTTTGCAGTGCCTTTTACCCTGAGAGGCAGCGGTGGGCTGATCCCGCTGGGTCTTACTTTCATCCTTGGCAGAAAGGGGGCTGATTGAATTAGTGGATCCCAAACGTGGATGGCATCCCCAGATTCCTGGGGCAGTCCCAGACCTAATGAAACAGAGTCTCAGAGCCCGGGCCAGGGGAATCTGTGTTTTTTTTTCAAAGCTCCCCAGGTGGTTTGGTGCTTCTCAGGTGGAGTGGTCACTGTATCACGTGATTAGAACCCTCTGTCTCTGATGGAGTCAGAGGCAACATCTATCCTATTTATGAGGTTGCCATTTGAGACAACAGAATATGATTTATTGTTAATCATAGCCAACATTGGATTCCAGTTAATTGCTTTGTTTCTGCCAAGCACCATGGTTTATCCACTAGTAGAAAGATTAAAGATCATAAAATACTTGCTTGCAAAGCCTGCTGAGCCTAACCCACTCAAATTTTCCTATTATATTCATGAAGAATAGCTGTAACGCTGGCCAATAGTCATTTAGTGCTGTGTGCCAGGTATGCTTCTAAGTACTTGAGATATATAAACTAATTTGATCCTCACAACCACTCCATACTGTGGGACTATTTTTATACCTTTTTGCAGAGAGAATAAATAACTTCCCATGGTCCTACGGCTAATAAGTAGTGGGGCCAGGGCTTGAACCTGAACAGTCAGCCTCAAGAGTGACACACTGGGCCGCTGTGCTATCCAGCCTCTCCATGGAGGAGAGATTGTCACTGACTTGTCTGCTTTCACTCAGGTCTCCCAGGCTGGTGGGCCGGAAGGTTGGTTGGCCATTACTCTAGAAAGAGCAGTGAAGGACTGACTGGTTTCCCTGAGAAAGATCCATTTGGCAAACTGAGTTAGAGGAATATCATGAACATTGGGAAAAGTTGGGTCTCACACTCAGAACAGGAGACATGGCTCAAAAAGCAGAGTGGGGAAACACCAGAACAGGCGTGGATGCTGTAGGCAAGGAGCAGGGTACAGAGTGCCAGGGTGGACGGAGACAGCTAAGGGCCGAGGAGCGGTCAAAGCAGTAACAGGAGAACTGGGAGACTGCAGTTTCGGAAAACCAAGAGGACAGATTTTCTCACATTAAGGAAAGATAAAGTGTCACGTCATACAGTGTCAAATAAATGAAAAACTAAAAAGAGAGCTAGAACACGGGGCAACTAGGCCGCATCAGTAGCCTTTCAGAGAGACATGTCAGTGGCGTTGAAGACCAGACAAGGTCAGGCCCATGAAACAGTGTTAATGTGCTATACTTAACTACTTTGTGTAATCCTACATGCACTTTCAGTTATCTGTAATTAAGGTCACTTTGCTAGTGATGACGGTAACTACCATTTGGTGAATGTTTACTGTGTTCCAAACACTGATCATTATCAAAAGTTCTACCCATCCCCGTGTCACAGATCAGAAGACTGCAGCCCTGATGGGTTATATAACTTGCCCTACATCTCACAGTTAGTACACGACAGAGCCCAGACCTAATCCCAGATCACACGTTAAAACCCAGCAATACTGCCTCATTCTGCCACTTGCGCACTGCTGCTAGTTTAGCCTGCCTCTTCATTTCTGGAATCTACCCATTGTTTGCCTGCGCAGCTCCTTGGTGAAGCTAGACTGGCCTGAGCCTACACACTTTAACCCCACCCCTGGGCATTTCCATGTGAAGATGGAGGGGGTATCAAGGACCAGAACTGGGCCCTGTAGCCACTATCTGACCCGTGGGGTTTCTCCTGGCTAGCCATCGAAGGAAGAGGTGATTCATTATCTCACAGTCTCCAGGGACAGCCTCTCAATCTCACCCATTTTCTCAGCCTAGGATGTACCTTACAGCCTCTCGTTTTCTTCTCCCCGTCTGGTAATTCCAATTTACAGGGGAAAGGGGGCTGGAACTTATGCCAGGCTTTGCCCTGGCTTACAGAATAATTATTTTAAACCCAGTAGACCATCCTCAGGAGAAGTTGCAAGCCACCAGCACTAACTGCCAGATCTAATTTGGGGAGAGAGAGGAAGGGGCAATGCTAGTAACGAGGACCTAGTTTTGCAGAAGACAGGCAGGGCTTTGAGACCAAGATGTCAAGAGAAGACTGTTTTCAGTTCAATACTGCTTGTTTTTGAATATTTGGAATCTTTTTATTTTTCCTAATGCTCTGGAGAGTTTATGTAACTTTTTATACAGAAATCCAAAATAAGATATTTTTTTTTTTTGGTCAGGGAATTTTGTGTGTTGTGCAAATCAGGAATAGAAAAATTGCTGTTTATGTCACTTGTCAGAACAGTGTGTGTGTGCATGTGTTTTGTACATTGCAGGGGCTGCCCAAGTACCCCTGTCAGTGTGGATAATTAGGTCAGAACACATCCATAAAAATCCAGAATTTAAGAGATGAGTGTGTTTCAGACTCAAACTTTTTATTAAAGTAGGCTTTATTTTGTGAGCAGGTTAAAATTTCACCTTGGCTTTTCTATTTATACTAATGTAAGCACAGGGGAGATGGGAGGAGGCCTGTGTGTGTGTGTGTGTGTGTGTGTGTGTGTGTGTGTGTGAAGATTTTATTTATTTATTTTTAGAGAGAGGGGAAGGGAGGGAAAGAGAGAGAGAAACTTCAATGCGTGGTTGCTTCTCATGAGCCCCTTACCAGGGACCTGGCCTGCAACCCAGGCATGTACCCTGACTGGGAATTGAACCAGTGACCCTTTGGTTTGCAGGCTGGCACTCAATCCACTGAGCCACACCAGCCAGCAGGAGGCCTGTGCTTTAATAGCTTAAAGATTACGTTGTGCTCTCTGGAATGATGGTAATAAAGGTGTCGTGACTTTGTATGGCTCTTGCTGGTCAGCAGGGCTTGCCCATGTACATTATCTTGCTTGAGTCTCATGACACCCAAGTGAGATCAGAAAGGAAGAGATTAATCTGCCCTTCATGGTTGAGGGAGTAGAGATTCAGGGAGGTTAAGTAATTTGTGCAAGATCACACAGCTAGTAAATAGTAGGGCTGGAGTAGCAAATGTGTGCGTACTATTTATGAGCCTCATATTTCTTCGCCTCATTTATAGAGAACCCTCCAGTTGCTTTGCTGGCCCTCTCAGCCTTCATGAACAGCTCTTGTGTGATCACTCAGAGAGTATGTTTCATGATATAGGTTCCTTTTCACGAACATAATTTCTTTTCTTATGGCTCTGTAAGATATAGATTTCCTTTTCTTCACCACTGGAGTGGAAACTTGCAAGACTTAAATTTCTTTTGAATTGCCCCAGAGCAACAAATATTGTGCTTCTTTCAATAAATGTTGCCTGACACACTTTTGTAGTCCAGTGTGCTACTCAGAAACCCCTTGAATAAAAGGGAACAAAAATGTATCACATACCTGCCATGTGCTGAATACTTTGCTAGCCACTGTACAGATCGCATCTCAGTTAACTTTCACACAGCCCATCAAGGTAGACATTATTACCCCTACTTTGTAGATAAGATGCTTGGAGAAGTTGGGAGACTTACCTAATGTCCCCCAGCTACTAGGTGGAGGGTTAGGATTTGAACCGAGATATTTCTAGCTCCAATATCTTCTTCCAGTATCTTTTTCTCTATATAATATATATCTAAAAACAAAGGCTAAAAATATTTGCTAGAAATTTCTTATGACAAATATTGGGCCTCAGCCTCTCTTTGTGTCAGTGGATCTGCCCTCAGGCTAAGTCTTTTTCTACCCCAAGCCATAGGTCACACTTCTCTCGCTACCTGGGTCTATCCTGTCTCTCACCGTGCCTGGTTCTACCTGCCCCAACCCTGTGACCGTTTCTAGCCCAGATCAGCCTCAATCAAACTTAACTGGTGAACCTCCATGTTTGTTTGTGTCTTTCCATAGAATGTCATATCCTTCCTCTCCCAGGAGTCGTTCAAGCCCCTGCCTTGACCTCCTTTTACACTGTAAACTTTTAGGGGTTTGGAACTTATGCTACGTATCATTCATTATCACAGCATCCGGAACAGTCTGTCTTGCACATAGCAAAAATACACTATATCTTGAGTTAATTAAATTGAATCAAGAGAAACTGAGTGGTTCCTAGAAAAGCAGCTGGTGCCAGGCCGGCCGCTGTGTGGGCAGCCGTCGAGGAGCCTGAGACAAGCTGGGGATTCCGCGCAAAGCTATTACCCATGGCCGTGTGCTCGTCGGTGAGCCGGAGCTCCGTTCCATTTTTCTGAACCTGTACTAAAATGACAGTCCGGGGTGATCGATATGTAGCATGTGTGCTACCACTCCTGCCTTCCACGCATTCTAACAGACACTACCAAACAATTAAAGGTGGCATTTAAAAATGTGGAATTAAAAATGTGGAATTTAAAGGTGGAATTAAAAATTTATTTGCTGCTTCTGTGTCCGTCTGTCTACGGGTGTGTGTGTGTGTATGTAAGCTTGATAGTAAAACATCCGGAAGTTAGGGCTTTAGCATTGCCTGTGTCAGGTGTGTCAGTACACTCCCAGATATGATCTTCTCATTGGCAAGAAAGCAGGATTTAAAAGGAAGGATAATTGCAATAGTGTGAATGTACTTAATACCACTGAATTACACACCCCAAAATGGTGAAAATGGTAAATTGTATTTTATTCCTCCTCTATTGTGCTCTCATATTCTCAACAACCCCCCAAGCCTACAGCAAATACATATCATGACATGGGCTGAGCTTATTATTAAACCATTTTGCTGTCTCTTAAGGAGGGGCTGAGTGTGTAGGAAATAGTCAATAAGTTTTGTTGATAATAAATATTTGAATCTGGGAGGGATACACACCTACTCACGAGATTAGAGTCCATGCTTGCTTTTCCAGCACAAATAGAACTGCTCAGTTGGTGCCTACACTGTGGCTTCTTGGTGGTAGATAAGCCCTCCTCCGTCAGCCTGTGGCTCTCCATAGTCAGGATTTAGGTCAGCCCCTCGATTCTGAAACTTATGAGGCGTGAATTGGCATTACTTTTATTCAGCATCATTTCTTTCCCACTCCCCAGCATCGTGCCCAGTGAGACAGAGGCATAAATGTTAACAAAACATTGTTGAATGAAAAACTAGACTTGATAACTGGTTTGTTTTTATACTTATTATAGCACCTGGCCTGGTGTGTCACACATACGGGACATGTTTATAGGTTAAACTGGTGGTTTGATTAAAAGCAGATTGCACACCACAGCAGACATCGCTTATTTGCACATAAGAAGAGCTAAGTAAATATTAGTTATTAGATTATGTTGAGGAAATATTAAAACTAACGAAGTGGCACAACAGTGGGGAAAAAAAGCCACATCTATAAAGGGGAGACAGAGGAAGGTAGAAACAATAGATGACTGGGGCTCAAAGTTGGGAAAGCGTACTTAGTGGGAATATGACTGAAACCCAAGTGCTCAGTATGCTCACTCTTTCATTCAGTTTGCTTCAGGTAATAGCACGTAATTATCCTCTAGGTCTGCATTACCGCTTCTGAGAAGAAGACCCAAAGGGAGCCTCTGGAAGATAATGGTATTTACATGTTCCTTTGTGCCCTCTTGTTCCTGTGTATGTTGAAGCAGCGCATTGGAAATACTGTCTTTACGGAAACCAGTGCCCTACATAAGACTTGCCCAAGCAGTGGTCCATCTCCCCTTCTCAGTCTGTCATCATCCTTCATCTCTGAATTTCTCTCTTAGCCCTTCAGATATTTTGAAGTTGGCTGTGAGTGTTGGTTATAGTTCTGCTCTCTGATCCACCTCCCTGCCCCTTTCTTTTAGAGTAAGTCGATGCTGTATAGATTCAAAAATTCCTTTCAATTAAAAAATAAGAGAAAACTAGATGGATTAAGATGACCCTGATCTTGTATGGGTACATTAATTCATCACTGTAGCAGTTTCCACCTTGATAAACATTTCTGTTTTTCACTAGAGTTTGCAGCCAGCAGTATAATTATTGTAACTTAAAAGATTTTGTAATTTCTTTTCCAAATGTGGTACTAAGTGTTCTTGGAGGAATACCAATGAGTTGTAAGGTAGTTTGTGGTATGACATACTTCCAATTAAGTGATAATCTACTGTCATCAGAGTTATCTCAAAGTAGTAGATGTGGCTTGTTTCTACCCTATGCTACCTTGTTAGTGCGAATATTTTCTAGGCATAATCTAATAATAATAACTAATATTTATTTAGCTCTTATTATGGGACAGGCACAGGGCTCAATGCTTTACATGCATGACTTCGCAAAGGCCCTTAAAAGGGCCACTGGTAATGTTCCCATTTCACAGGTAAGGAAATTGAGGCTTAAATGACTGATGAAATTTATCCAAGGTCAAACGGTCAGTTAAGAGACAATCCCAAGATTCTAACCCAAGCAGCCTGACCCTGGAGGCTCAGCTCTAACCACTAGTGAGTACTGTTTTCCCTGAGGCATTGCTTGGCACAAGGAGACCAAGTTTTGTCCCATTAATCTTTTAATTTAGTGAGTCAAAAATGAACACAGAAGTCTTGGTGAAAATATAACAAAGTATGTGGTTTTACTTAGGGTGAGTACTACAGTGTGTTATTCAAAGTACATAGGGTAAAGCTTAGCTTTGGAGGTTGAAGGAATCATGAATTAAAAACTATAAATATGGCCCTGGTTGGTGTGGCTCAGTGGACTGAGTTCTAGCCTGCAAACCAAAGGGTCCCTGGTTTGATTCTCAGTCAGGGCACATGGCTAGGTTGCAGGCCAGGTCCCCAGGAGGGGGCGTGCAAGAGGCAACCACACATCGATGTTTCACTCTTCCTCCCTCCCTTCCCCTCTCTAAAAGTAAATAAATAAAATCTTAAAAAACAAAAAACTACAAATGTGCCCGTGCACCTGTTCTAGAAGTAACTGGATGCTGCTGTGGCTGCTTCTCTCTTCTCAATCCAAAGGAGATAATCACCCAATAAATTAAAGGCTGAACTTCACATTTTCAAAGCAAATAACATTCTGGCTAGAATTGTCAGGGTTTCTTTTAAAGAGCTTCTGCTGTGTTTCTTATAAATAAACAGGGCAGTATTGTTTTATGTTTTAATTTATCCCTTTACCTTCAGGACAATAAATATTCTCTTCATCTGTTTTTTACCGCTTGCTTTCTTGTCCCCTCATCTCCACATGTCACTTCTTTTAGGAAGCAGCATGGCCCCAAAACAGAGTCAGGACTTTAACTGGACAAACTTGGGTTCAAAACCAATGTCTCACTTATTCACTGTATGAACTTTGTTTAACTTCTCTGAGCATCACTTTTCTTTATTGTTGTTCAAGTACAGTTGTCTCCATTTTCCCCCATCTCCCCCCTGCCACTACACCCATGCCCACCTCCCACCCTCATTCCTACCCCCTTTGGCTTTGTCCATGAGTCCTTTATGCATGTTCCTTGACGACCCTTCCCCTCCTTTCCCTACTATCCCTCTCCCTCCTCCCCTCTGGTTACTGTCAGTTTGTTCTTTATTCCGGTGTCTCTGGTTATATTTTGCTTCTTTTTCTTGTTGATTAGGCTCCACTTACAGGTGAGATCATATGGTATCTGTCTTTCACTGCCTGGCTGATTTCACTTAGCATAATGCTCTCCACTTCCATCCATGCTGTCACGAAAGGTGGTAGGAGCTCCCTCGTTCTTTCTGCTGCATAGTATTCCATTGTGTAACTGTACCATAGTTTTTTGATCCACTCATTTACTGGTGGACACTTAGGTTGCTTCTAATTCTTGGCTATTGTAAATTGTGCTGCTATGAACATTGAGGTGCATAGGTTCTCTTGAATGGGTGTTTCAGGATTTTTAGGATATAATCCCAACAGTGGAATTGCCAGGTCAACAGGCAGTTCCATTTTTAGTATTTTGAGGAAATTCTATACTGCTCTCCACAGTCCGCATTCCCACCAACAGTGCACTAGGGTTCCCTTTTCTCCACAACCTTGTCAGCACTTGTTGTTTGTTGATTTGTTTATCATGGCCATTCTGACTGGTGAGAAGTGGTATCTCATTGTGGTTTTAATTTGCATCTCTCTGATGGCTAGCGATGCTGAGCATCCTTTCAAGTGTCTCCGGGCCCTGCGTATGTCCTCCTTGGAGAAGGGTCTGCTCAGGTCCTTTGCCCATTTCTTAGTTGGATTGTTTGTCTTCCTAGAGTAGAGTCGTATGAGTTCTCTGTATATTTTGGAGATCAAACTCTTGTATGAAGTATAATTTGCGAATATATTTTCCCATATGATTGGTTCCCTTTTCATCTGTAAAAATGTTAGTGATACCATAAAACCTATCTCATAGCATTCTTGTGGAGTTTAAACTAGGTAACAGATGTCAAGTTCCTGCCACGGTGTCTACTGGCCTGCAGTCAGTGCTAATCTAATATGTTCTAGGTCCCTCTGTTCCCCCCTCCCTCTCTCCCACTCCATTGCAAACCATAGGTGGGTGTTGGATTTTGTTTATCCAACCAATTATTTGCCAGTTGACAGAGGGCAAGGAGCACTCCTTGCTGCACTGATATTCTTCAGGAAGACCAGTCCATTTGGTCGCATACCAGTGCTTTTTTTCAGAGTGTAGGATATAAAATCTAGCCAGGATATGTGTCAGTTCTGCCTGTGTATATTTATTGTTGTTAAACCAATTGGCAGGACTCTGCCCATTCTTCCTTCAAGTTCCAGGGGTCTGAAGAATGTGGGAATATTTCTTATGGTTGCTGGAGTACCCTTTGATAATTTTCTACTCATTCACTCAGTCATTCATTCATTGAGTAAATACATAAGAGTACTTACTAGGTACTCTAGTACTTAGAGTATTTACTAGGTACTCTGCTAAGTGCTGAGAACACCACAGGCAACAAAGCAGACCAAAATCCTTGACCTCATGGAGCTTACAATTCTGGTGAAATTCATTTTGATGATAATTTGAAAATGAGTTTAATGTAAGCATGGTCTACTCTCTATGGGTGACCACCTTGATGCTAAATGCTACTGTGATGTCCCGATGCCTACAATGAGGTGTTATTAGTGTCCTGGCATCAAGTGTTTTTTCTTTAATAGCAACCCCAGGGACAGAAGTGAATATAATTATAAATGATGCCTTCCAGCCATGACAAGGCCAGTGGCAACACAGGCCAGTGCTTGGGACAATGAAAGCTGCATGTGGAGCCTGAACAGGAAAGAGTGGTTGCAGAACTGAGTCATCATGTAACATACAATCAAGTGGGGAGGCCACACTCGAAAGAACCAGACCACAGTGTGGAAATCTAATTTCAACAATTTGTATCAGATTAATTAATATAATTCATTTGGGTTTTATTGGCTTTGTGCATTTGTTTGCATTATCAGTTATAAATTTGTTCTGATTTTATAGCTGTGTAAGACCTTAAAACATAAGGAATTTATAACCTTATAAGATTTTTTTAAGTTAGCCTGAGGGAGGCCTGAATAATTTTTTTATTGTAAATGAGGTCAGCACCATTATTCAAGTGCAGAAACATTGTTACAGAGAAAGCTTTCTCTTATGGTGAAAGATATGGTAAAATTCTTTGGAAATATGCTCATACTTAGGGCAGTTTAGAAACACTAGTTATATCCTTGATTTATCAGAAAAAAATAAGAGAAAAGGTTGTAGTTGTTGTTTTTACCAAAAAATCCCTTCTGTGTTCTGTTTCGCAGTTGTGAGCTATTGTGTTTATGTTAGTCATGACTGAGCCATCACGCTTTTAAATATTTCTCATTAATTCTTTTAAAAGAAAAAAATTGCACCAACTTCTTTCTTCCCTGCTGTGCCTCTCCACTTACCTGTGTGTACACACACAAACACACACACACACACAAATGTTGACCTATGACGTCTTCTGACTAACTTAGACTCATCACTTGTCCATTCCAGACTTGTCCTCATTATAAACTCCTTTGTATGTGTGGCAAGGTTTGTTTTAAAACAGCTTTTGGTATTCAGGGTAACTTCAGCCTCTCGAAGGAGCATTAAAAGCAATCCTAAGAGAGTCCCACTTTATAATCATTAGCATTTTCTGACATGTAATATAGAGGATCCAAGCTTCCCTTTCAGACACTAGGCTTGGGGACAGGACTGGGGAGGTGGCTCTCGATGAAGCCCTGGCATGATGCCCACGCATAGAGTGCCTGCATGTCTATCCTCATTTGTCCGGTGCTGTCCAGACTTATGTCTGCTGTCTCATCTTGTTAAATGTGCCCCTTTCACTCTCAAAAGGATTTCATTTGGACAATAAACTGTAAGGTTACTTTAATTACACAAAACACTTTGTCCTTATGGCCTTGTTAAATCCTAACAAAGAAGCTGTTTCACAGACTCAGTATAATCACTAGTTCTCTTTCTTCACATTCTCTTAACTATGTTTGAGTTTACATAATTGGGAAATGTTTATGTATAAAGATATGGTGATATGTGTGTACCTGTTGATAATGTCTTTTTAGGAATCACAGCAAGTTTATCACAGAAATGGCAGGGATCAGTCAGATTGGAGCAGTGATTGAGCTTCAGCAAAAATTTTTAAAATGCAAGCTCGTCAGGACATTTCACATCCAAGAGGTCAAGTCCTGCAAATCCTTTTACAATGAACTCTGGGTCCTAACACACTCTGCCTTCAAAAACCAAAAGTGAAGCCCCAGATAGTGTGGCTCAGTTGGTTGCTTGTTGTCGTGCAGACCAAACGGTCACTGGTTTGATTCCCAGTCAGAACACATGCCTGGGCTGTGCGTTTGGTCCCCGGCCAGGGTGTGTATGGGAGGCAGCCAGCCAATCGATGTTTCTCTCCCTCTCTTTCTCCTCCTCTTCCTAAAATAAAAAAAATTAAAACTAAAAGTGAAATCGCTTCATTATGCCTAAAACAGAGGTCTCATAGCCTGGGTGGGGCTCAGAAGTTTGGTTGGAAAGTGCTCTTCTGGATGATGACTTTGCCTTTGTCAGAAGCTTTTTATTTGGGGGTTAAAGCTGAGGTCTCACGCCAGCGATTGGGCTCCGATGCGTGGTTTGTGGCATAAGGCACGTGAACGCGAGATGAGGAAAGACCCCTGGTTGTTCTGAAGCTAACCGTCCAGTCTGACCACGGCCCAGGCTGGGCCTCAGATCCTGCCTCCTGCTCTGCAGCTCTTTGGTTCGATTCTTGCACCCCTCCCAGTGAACGAGGGGGAGGAAAGCGGGGGAAGTTCTCACACACCAGTTTTCTAGAAAAAGTCATTTGATAAGGAAGACCTTTCTGGCGTGGGGCAAAAGTAGGTTTACAGTTGCGAGTACAGGAAACACAGGGCTTATTTTGTATTATGATTTATTCATTATTATACTATTTTCCATATGAACAACTGTAAACTTACTTTTGCCCCAGCCTGTATATTATTTTAATTCAGTGAAACGCATGTAGTCTCTAGAAGAAAAGCTCCATTAGGGGAGACTCAGCTTGTGTTTCTTCACCAGTCTGTCCCCTGTGGCTAAAACAACACCTAAAGCTGAGAAGGTGCTCAAAAATAATAGAATGAACGAATGCCACCGACAGAAAGTAGATTAGCTTGTGCCAGGGGCTGGGGCAAAGAGAAATGGGAGTGACTGCTAATGAGTGCATGGTCTTTTTGGGGGCCATGAAAATGCACTAGAATTAGATAGTGAAGTCGGCTGTACAACTGTGGACATACCGAAAACCACAGAATTGTTCTTTTACAATAAAGGGTTAATTCTGTGGGATGTTAACCATATATCATTTTTTTATTGCGAAAGCAAAAAGAAAAAAAAAGAATAAATTGTGTGCCTTACACCTTGTCATTGTCATTGTCATTGTTGGTGCATAATAAATATACCTTTTGACTGAATGGATGATTGTTTGCAATTCCAAAATAGCCTAAGTGTTTCTCTCCAAGCACGGTGTGTATGTCACTAGTCTTATGGCTTGGTGTTTACCAACTAAAAACATTCACGTTTAAGAAGTTTGCAGTTTGCTGTGGCACCTGAGCATCATTTGGGGTTAGAGGGAAGTGGAACAAAGTTTGGAAAATGTAATCGTTTTTCTGGAAATGTTTGGTTTGTGAGTCAGAGATCAGAGCTACTGCCTGACTGATGAGACCGTTACATTCTAGCACTACCAAAGAAGACGGCGGTGTGATTATTTTTTAATATTTTAAAATATTTATTCTGTGCTCTTATTAAGTCAGTTTAAAGTCCCTATAAATTTGTTACTCTTCAGAAAGTTAAATCTGTCAAAACAGATTAATGCCATCACCCAACATATTTAGCTCTACGGTGACAACTAATCTGGAGGGATTTGTCAGAATTCATGTAATTGAGCCCCTTACTAGTTGCCAGTAGGTGGTTAGATAGTCATGCCAGTCAGCAAAGGCAGGTTACAGAGGTGGGATGGTTGTAGATCTTAGCATAAGGTCATGTAGAGAGAATTCTGAAAAATATACATCCATATATTTCAGGAGATTTTCTTGTTTCATCTTTTCTCTGAGGTAATAGATATGAAATTAGTTAAAAGAGTGTTTACTGTTATATGAATATAAAATAGTATCATCTTTAATCTGTCTGAAGAACCATATTCAGAGACTCTGACCTTCTGATAGAAAAAAAAGGAGTTTAAGGTGCTTTGGGTTTGGAATCTATTAGCTTTCTGTGTTTGAAACTTTTTATGAAAGATGAATATTGTCTCTTGTTCACATTATACTAATGAGCTCCGTTGCTTGCATCTTTTCTGTTGTTAAAATATGTGACCCTGCTGCACGTAGTTATCAATTTTTCTTTTTTCTTTTCTTTTTGTGCCCTAAAATGATAGTAAGGATACCTAATAGAGCTCTAAGCTTCACTGTTATTAATCATATTAAACACTTATAACTTTTTAAAACCATTTTTAGGAAATGTGCTGTGCCCTTTATTTATATCATCTCATTTAATCCTCACAGCAACCCTCTGAGATGGGAGAGGGGCTGACATCCTATTTTAAATCGCACGTAGTTGCTAAGCAGGAGAGCTGGATTCAGGCTGTCTTCTCCTGAAAGGCTCTCACTGACCTCCTTTTGGGCTCCAAGAAGAGCCCAGCCGCCCCCACATTCCAGACGAGGGGGCTAAGGCTCAGGGTCCCATGGCTAGTGAGAGACAGACCCAAACCAAGGTTTTCTGCCCCTAAAACCTGGTGCTGTCTCCACAGAGTCACCTTAACCATAGTCAGTGGCAGTCTCAGGGGGCCGCAACCTGACCCTTCCTGTCCTTCTTGGCACTTCCATGAAGAAGCAGAGACAGCAGGGTTGACAGAGGCCCTGGCTTTTATGGTAGTGCAGGGGTGAAATAGTCCCTTTCTCTGGTCCTGATGAGGAGTTAGCAGATGAGACAGGAAGATGGAGCTAATGCTCCCCTGAGACAAACTCGAGGTCACTGTGGGAAGCGCTTTGCTCTTATTTCCTGGGGGGACAGAAAGGCTGTAATCGGGTGAGATGTTTGCAGACGGAGCAAACCTTTGACCGTGAAGTCCCAGTAAAGAAATCGACACTGGCCTTCTGACTGTGCTCACTTTTCTGGTGAGCGCCATGCTTCTTAACGTTTTAGAGATCACAGACCCCTTAGAGCAGTGGTTCTGAAACTTCAGCATACCCTGGGGGACTTGAGAAAACAGAGACCCCAGAGTCTCTGGTTCAAGAGGCCTGGACAGGGCCTGACAATTTGCATTTATACCGCAGTCCCAGCTGCTGCCCCAGGGACCTCCTGGGGAGAACTGGGTGAGAACTGGGTGAGAACTGGGTAGCTCCCCTCGGGCAGCTACCAGGTTGACAGTGGGAGTTTACAGATTCTCAAACTCTGGCAAGCTGGTTTAGGGTGAGGGGTTTGATGTTGGGGGAAATTCCTGAGGGTGTAAGTTACTGAATGATTTGAAGTTGATTTGGTGAAACATTTAGGAACTCCACTGAGCACACTGTGGGAGGAGCTTCTGGGGGGACCTGGATGGGACACTGCCCAGTGCAGGTGAGCTGTAAGAAATGCTGGAAAACCATTTTTAGTATTTGCAAAGTTGTTATGGGCTATAGTTAAAACACTTTTTAAAATTTTGGAATGAAGTGCAGCTCTCTAATGTATGCAGGTAACATTTCAACTAATTTTTTAATTGCAAAATATGCATAACATAAAATGCACCATTTTAACCTTTTTTAAGTGCACAGTTCAGTGGAATTAAGTACATTCACACTGTTGTGCGACTATCGCCTTCATCCATCTCCAGAACTTTTTCATCTTCCTGAACTGAAACTGTACCCACGAGAAAGCTTCCCCTCCCCTCCCTCCCTAGCCCTTGGCAACCACCGCCTACTTTTTATCTCTATGAATTTGACTATTCTAGGCCTCTCATATAAGTGGAATCATGTAACATGTGTCCTTTTGTGACTAGTGTAGATGAATTTTTGGGGTAGTCTTTTTCTTTTGTTATGTAGATTTATCTAATTTACATTTATTTTTATAACATATTTGTTGCACTTAATTTTTTAAAATTTTTTATTGTCGTTCAATTACAGCTGTCCCCATTTTTCCCCCATTGCTCTCCTCTGCCCTGCCCATCCACTCCCTCACATTCTTTCCTCCCCTCGCTGTTGTCCTTGTCCGTGGATCCGTTATACCTGTTCCTTGACTCGACCCTTCCCCTTCTGCCCCCTGTTATCCCCCTCTCCTCTGGTCACCGTCAGTTTGTTCTTTATTTCCATGTCTCTGGTCCTGTTTTGCTTGCTCATTTGTTTTGTCGATTAGGTTCCACTTAGAGGTGAGTGGTGTAAAGTGATTTTTGAAAAAATGTTGAAACAATGATAAAATGTAGTAATAATAACCCTAATGATGAGTGGAATATAAACTAAAACAAAGCTTGAAGGGAAAATCAGGGTAGAAAGCTTGATCTTTGCCCTTTTAAGAGCCCTCCTCCACTGTCCACTGTGACTTGAAACCTATTTCTCAGGGCACTAGAGGCCCAAGGCTACCTCTTTCCCTCTCCTGCCAGGTGCGTCCTGCCCTCTGTTCTTACAAGAGCCCTATCACCTTTAAAGGCCCCAGGGCAGAGCTGAGTCTCGGGCCTCCAGGCTGGTCCATTCATTGATTTGCTCAGCCCACACTGGGGGCCAGGCCCCTTTCAAGGTTCAGAGACCTGGAGGGGAGCCAGATTCCCCACGTCTCCCTAGGCCCTCTCCTCACCGCCCCCAGCACACACCAAAGCTTCCGTCGAGGCCTGGAATACTCAGACAGTAAGGTGGGCTGCGTCAGGTAGATTCCCCAGGTGACTAAGCTCATGACTTTAAATGTCTTTTAAAACTTTTAACCATGTTGATGGGAATCTTTCCATAGTGTATCAGTCCTTCCATGCCTTAAGCTGAATATGCCAAACATAATTTAACCTTTCCTCCATCACCGAGGTCTGTGTTAGACTGTAAACATTGATTTGCTACCCCCCAATGGCTCTGAGCTGCTGCATGTAATTCAGCAGCCACTGCTGTTTCAGCTGTCACGTTCAAGCTATCTTTATATCCCTTTTTGATCCACTAGCTCTAAGAAGATCTAAATAGAAAATCAGATATTTCTGCTTTGAACCTGGGCTAACTGGCCTGAAGATGACAAGTAACAGAAGAGAAACATTTGCCCTTCAATATCTCTGTCTACCTGCAGATATTTAGAATGCCCCCCCTAGTTGGCCACCGTGCTCAGGAGGCCCACATCTCACAGCCTCACTGGCAGGGAGGACTAGCCAGCATGACCAAGCGTTAGCCAGTTCGATGTAGTCAGAACGCAGCTTCTGGGGAGGGGGTGTTCATAAAGGATGGCGTGTACCATTCTTTGTAACATGCTTGGGCATGGATGCGATGGCTGTGGCTCCGGCCGGAACCACGAGGAAGAGGAAGCACATTTGGGAAGTTGGAGCAGAAAGCCTGAAGCTGCCTACTCTCGTGTAACCAGTGCGATTATGCCAGCATAATCTGGATTCTACATGAGAGAGAAATCAATGTATCTTGTTCGTTCACGCTTAGCTTGTGTTCCTGTTGGCTACTGGTCGCTAAACCCCATTGTAGCTAATACACAGATACATTTAATGAAAGTTTTTAGGTGCCTGGAAAAAAAAAGTTTCACGTTCATGGTTAAAAAAATTTTCAGCAGAACCCAACCTATAAATAGATAAACAGGAAGAGGGCCCGATTGGGTGGAGGTGTCCAGAGTCCCACCGGCTTCGCCTGCCTTCCCCTCTTCCAGGGCTCGGAGGCGCTTCTGACCAGGAGCTGCCGCTGAACAGAGTTTGCGAACTGGTGTGCATGACCTGAAGGTCTCTTCTCAAACTTAGCTTCTGGGGGGTAAATAGAGCCATCTCTCAGGCCTCTCTGACTGTTGAGCTAAACTTGGGATGTCTCCTTAGGCATCCTATTATTATCATTTACCACCA